>RJWT010055274.1:0-10179 GCA_004365215.1 Cuniculus paca
GGGACAGGGGTGGTGGTGGTGGTGGACCTGGGGATTGAATTGGGACCCCTCACATACTAGGCAAGCATTCAACCACTGAGGCCAGTGTGCACCTTAACACTTGCTGTGGTTTTTTTGTGTGTGTGACTTTTCAGTTCCTGCTAGCCTTTCATGTTGCCTTACCACAGCAATAAACTAGACCCTCTTCCTGTAATTTCTCCCCACAGGTGTTAGCTCTGTATGTACTGTACTGTCTTCACTGCAATAGTTGCAAAGTATTTCCCACCTATTTTTGACTGCTTTCGAATAAACTCAGCTGCTTCCAGGTCCAAGCAGGTACTATAAGTGACTAAAGTAGGCTGGGAAATGTGGTACTTGGAAGTTCCCTGAGGGATCATTGAGGGAAGTTGCAAAGTGTGGTTGGTGGCCAAGAAGTTTCTTCAGACTTTTGTCACAAGCAGGAATTATTGGTGGGGCTTTGAGACTTAAATCACATGATGAGAGTAGGGTTAGAAGACAGATTCTATTTCATGTGCCAGGGGAAAAGAAAGCCAACTGACTAAATAAAAAAACTGCATGGATAAGCTTCTATGTGTAGGAAAATGATAAAAGTGCCATTCAATTTCTTTTAAAACATAACTGTTCATCTTGGTCATTGATTGGAATTCAAATAATGCTATGAAGGTTAAGTTTAATAAGGAGTTTCTTACTGTCTTTTAAAATAAAAACAAAAAAATGGAAGAAGATATAAATACGGTATGTGGGCAGAATCCCATCATTTGGGGAAGTAATTCAGAGTTTAGAACTATTAGACCTATTTTCCCATGTCCCATTGCTAAAATATTTTATTTGATCATTTTTTTCCCTCAGAAATATTCTTTTTCCTTTATGCCTTATGTATTGGAAACAACACGTTTATTTTTTTTTCTAATGTTAGAATTCTGTAAACTCTTAAGACTTTCTAAACTACTTTGTGGAATGCGTAACAAATTGCTTCATGTATAGTGTCAGAAGGTCCTTTATTTTTAAAATCCAATTAAGTAGATTTCAGATTCTTTCTCAGAAATTTAAGAGGACAGCTGATCTAATGAGATAAAACAGCAAGATTCACTCAGCAGTCTTGCAGCTTACCATAAAATGAAATGATTGCACCACCTCTGCACAAAGGCTCAAGTGGATTTTGGAAACACTTGTAACTGGAGATGACTGTGTTACACAGAATTGAATTCCCAGCAGGATGAAATATACTTAGCTGTGGATGTGGCCTTGTAATTTCCCTGTGAATGCAGATTACACTGTCCACAGTAATGTTGACCTATGCAGTATTGAGATTAGTTGATCAGTCATGGGTTGCCTTCCTCCTCAGAAACCCATTTAGATGTTTCCAGGTAACCAGAGTTTATAGTCAGTTTATTAAAAATTTCCTCAGTGCCCCATTTTGTAAAAATTTTAATTATGTATCAAAGTGAGTATGGAAGTACAAAAACCAACAGAACCGTAATCTTGTGTGAAATCTGTAAATCAAAGAGCAATAGCATTGTGATCTCTAGGGCATTGGGCGTCACTGAAATTTGATATTGGTATTGGTGTCCCAGCCACATGTTTGCTGTCCACAGGAAGAGAGTCCCTGAGCACTAGAAACATGAGCTCCAGTTTTGAGGACTCAGATGGCTGAAGAAACTGAAAAGGGGCAGTTTGAAAGTTTTTTTAATAGCCAGCATCTCTGTCTCTGAAGTGCTGGCTGGGAAAGTATAGAAATTTCCCTCAAGATAAGAAGAATTTGGATTTTGGAAGTGATTAAGGAGGATTGACATGTCTTGGGAAAACATACTTAACTAGTGCCTAACTCAGGGGTCAGCAAACTGGCCTATAGACCAAATCCAGATACTACAGGCTCAGTTCTTGCATTTTTAAATGGTTAGAAAAAATTATAAGAGCAGTATATATAACATTTGATGATACATGAAAATTAGGTGAAATTCAAAATTCAACATTCATGAAGTTTGATTGGAACACTATCAGGTTCTTTCATTGATGTGTTATTTGTGATTACTTTTGTGCTGCAGAGGCAGAGCTGAGTACTCACATAGAGAGGTGTTCTGGTCTGCAGGTCTGAAATATTTATTTATTTATTTTTTCAAGAAGTGTTTCCTGAACCCTTATATAGAGAATTGTGTTTATTAGATCTTGTCTTGAAATACGTTTATGAATCAAGGTCAGAAAGAAAGTAATGAATATAATATTTCAGTGTTTTGCAAGGGGAATGGATGTTCTGTGGAGGGGGTTAGGTAGAGGAGAGGCTTTTTTTTTTTTTTTTTTTTTTTTTTTTTTTTTTTTTTTTTTTTAGTACTGGGAGTTGAACTCAGGACCTTGCACTTGCCAGGCAGGCACTTCTGCTACTGAGCTATATCCCTGTCCCTAAGAGGTGTATTTCTGACTTCGGTCACCAGAGTTAACAGTACTGTTCTGCACCTCCACACTGGGGCTACATTATCAGGGTCAGCCACCCCATTCATTTTGGGAGCTACTTTTTTGTTTATGTGTGGCAGAATGTTAAGGAAAAGAAAACACTCCCCAGATCAGCCTCATATCCTAGTCCTTGAAGTGATTCTGAAAAGCCAGCTCACCAGGTTTCCACCACTTCCTGTGAGAATCACTGGTGTAGATCATATTCTATAAATGGCCTGATCATGAATATTTCAGGTTCTTCATGCCAGGTCACTGTCACATTGACTCAACTCTGCCCTGGTGGCCTGAGAGCAGTCATAGAGAATAACATCAGCAAGTAAACCTGGCTGTGTTCCAGTAAAACTTTTTGTGTGTCCGACATTTGAATTTCATATAATTTTCCTGTGCTACAAAACATGCCTTTTTTTTTTGTCCCCAATCATTGAAAAATAAAAACTGTTTAACTTCCCTAGTCACACAGAAATGAGCCATGAGTTAGACTTAGTTTGCAGGATAATTTGCTGTCCCCTGGGACCTGATAGTGAGGCAAATCCTGAGTTTGAATCCCAGAATCCCTTTTCACTGGTGGAGTGGTCCTTGGCAGATTATCCCTGCGAGCCTCATTTTCCTCAGCTGTAAAATGGGGTAATACGATAGTTCCTACCTCACAGGGTTAAAGTTAGAATTAAAGTGCCTGGGCTAATAGGAAGCACTCACCAAATGCTGACTGCAGTTATCCTTGGCTACTGTGAAGGCTGGTGGATATGGATGGGGGGGTCTTCAGTCCACTACTATCTGAATAGATTTAATAGGAGAATGATGCTTCCTTGATTCATGCAGTTAAAATTAATTTGTTTAAGTATGGGGATGATGTATCTACATGATGACATATCTACAGTTATAACAAAACACCGAGGTAGAGCTGTGGATCTGTGTTCTGACCTGTAAGGATGTCCCTCCTATGTGTCTGTCTGTACCTGTATGTGTTTATGAGGTATGTATGTGTCCATATGTGTGTAAATGTGTTATTGAAATGAGTTTCTCAGCTCTGGCTTCGCTGATATTTAGGACCTGTAGCAGGCAGAATGATGCTCCCTCTCTTGAAGACGTCTATGCCCTAATTTCCAGAACCCAAGAATGTTTTGGGTGACATGGCAAGGGAGAGTTGAGGTTGGAGATGGAATTAAAGCTGCTGGTCATCAGTTAGGGAGACTATCCCAGTGAACCCAATGCAATCACAAAGGTCCTTAAGAGTGGAAGAAAGGAGATCAGAGTCTCATAAAAGAAGCCATGACTGGGGAAGAGAGGCACAGAGAACATGTTGCTAGCTTTGACAGTGCAGGAAGAGGGCCAAGGAATGTGAGCATTCTAGAAGCTTCAAAAGGAAGGAAATGGATTGTCCCCCAATGTCTGGAAAGGAATCCAGCCATGCTGGCACCTTGATTTTAGCCTAGTGACCTCCAGAATTGTAAGATAATACATTTTTATGCCACTAAACTTGTGGTAATTTGTTACAGCAGCAAGGGGAAAGCAATACAAGGGCAGATAATTCTTTATAAGTCTTTACATTGATGAGGGGAACATGTACGCTTATATTAGCATACTGGCTTCTATTCCTCAGATACCTTCCATTATGACAGCCTAGAATGTCTCCAGACATTGCCAGACCTCCAGTTGAGAATCACTAGTTTAAATTTAGAAACAGTAATCCCTCTGGAATATGGGAGTTAAAATGTGGAAAGATGGTTTTTACTCCCCCTTTAATATGAAACTTAAAAATCAATGATAATACAGTTTACTTTTTGTGAGTTTTTTCTCCTAATTTTAAAAAAGATTAATTTTGTTTTTTGTTGTTACTGTCGTTGTTATTGTTTTGAAACAGGGTCTCTCCATGTAGTTCAGGCTGGCCTTGAACTCTCTGTAGCCCAGGTTGACCTTAAACTTGCTGTGGTCGCCCTGCTTCAGCTTCGTGAAAGCTAGATTACAGGTGTGTGCCATCATGCCTGGCTTTAAAAAGTATTAACTTTGAAAGGCAGTGTCACAGTTCAATTTTAGTCAGTGTGGGTTTTACTGTGGAAGACAATTCTCTATACCTGTGACTGGTTTTCTGTTTAGTTTCATTGAATTTTTTTATTACTACCTCTTTCCAGGTAAAAGTTCACTTTTCAAACCTTTCTCATCATTGTGATAGCCATCCATCCATTCATTCACTGTGTGTTTATTCAGCACTTCATGTGTGGCAGGCAGGTGCCACACTAAGTGCTAAGTGCTAGAGGATGAGTGATGACCACCCAGATTTGATGCCAGCCTCCACAGAGCCCACTGTCTGGCTGGGAGATCACAGCCTGAGTTGACGATGTGGACTTGTGCATTTCTGCCTATGACTAGGAAGTCCCCAGCTTCTGTAATAGATATTTTCTGAAGGTGTATGTGTAATAGTATCCTGGGAAACAACACGACAGTTTGCCATAGTGGAATTTGGCATTTGGATGTAGTGGTAGCAATAAGTCTGCCAGAAATCAGCTTGTGATCAGAGATGGAAATTGTGAGGTTGATTGGAAATTTTCCTTTGACACTGTGCCATACTCTGAGCATTTTCTTTTTGATAAGAGTGCTACTTCAGACTAAGAATATTTGTTTTCTCCTTGCCTAGTGAATGGACTGTGTGAAATATCCTGTTTGCCACAGCAGGAAGGTTGGACATCACACTTGGTCACAATGCTGGTTTGAGGCTTTGCGAACTGTGAAGAGAAATCTTGTGCTTGATTAGCAAAAAGTAAATTAATAATCCTGCCTGATGTAAGCCTTGTTGGAATGACTAGTGAAATTGCAGCTTGGCTTGCATAGGAAAAAACAAACCCCAGAGTAACATGGCAAGCGGGAAGTTCCTTCCTGATTTGTATTGTTCTTCCAAGTTACAGACAGGAAACACTCGAGTGTATTTTCAAGCACAGAACATTGGACACAAAGAAGCCTCTGACAAAGCACAAAGTGTAGGTCTGTGCAGCAAAATGCCTGACCTAAAACAATCTGATTTAACAAGCATTATTTTTATTATCGGATCATTTTGCCCATTCCCTCCCCACATTGATAAATTCAATCTGTTTTCCCCATCCTTGAATTTAAAAAAACAGTGGCATCTAATCAAAGGTACCACACCTTATATGTACTTGGCAGGGGAAATACCATAGTTAAAAAATAATACATCTTAGGAAAAACCACATTTTTAATGGCTGATTTATGTGTTTATCGAGTGAGCATCTTTGTTAGTATTCTGAATAATTGCTGGGCTTTGCTTAGGTAAAATTCCACATCTCTGGTACAGATGAACACCCTAAAAAGAATTCAGCATGAGAAGGCCTTTGATTAGATGCAAGGAAGAAGGAGATATGGCTATTTGGAGCGCATACTGGGGATGATGGGAAGAGTGGTGGTTTTCTACAATTAAGGTAGAGCTAGCACAGGCCAGCAGAAGAATCTTTGTGTGGCGGAAGCACCTCAATTTATATATTATATTCTTCATGACTCATCAGTTAAAAGTGATCTTTCCTGATTACAAGTCATTTTTAATTTCAGTGAACCTTAAAATTTGATTAAGAAGCCAGGCCTGGTGGCACACACCTGCAATCCCAGCAATTGGGAGGCTGAGACAGGAGGATGATTGCGAGTTCGAGATCAGCCTGAGCTACAAAGTGAGCTTAAGGCCAGTCTGAACGGCATAGCATGACCCTGTCTCAAAAAACAAGGGCTGGGGATTTAGCTCAGTGGCCTAAGCGCCTTGCCTGGCAAGCACAAGGTCGTGAGTTCTATCCCCTGTGCCACAAAAAAAAAAAAAATGACTTAAGAAGACACAGTGACACATTGGATCTTTTCCTAAAATTATATTGACTCAATGTAGAGTTTACACAAAGGCAAAAACATGGGGCAAATTTATTTTTAAACAGTATGCTAACATTTTAATATAATATGTTGAATATGTTTTTCAGTCTCCAATACCCTTTCAGGTGAAGTACCTCTAAATTTAAATCAAGAAAGACCAGTTAATTTGGAAAAAGAGTAGTAAATATGCTACCTTTCTTTGTATTTTGGGTACTGTGTGGTATATGTTGTTGTGCATTTGTAGAGAGTTGCACTTGTTAAGTTAGAGGTGTCTCTAACCATATCAAGTACACTACTTGAAAGTGTAAGTACAATACTGTTTTTAAAAATGTTGAACTATGTATTCAGGTACCTTAACAAGTAGTTTAATGGTAAAAGGTCATCACAAAATACAGTGAGTTCTTTCTCTACTAATATGAAGATTTAACTGTTTATTTTGGCATTTGCTCATACCCATGTTTATAAATAATATACATAAAGTGCTGTCCTTTGAGTCATCAAAATCATTTATTATTTGTTGACATTTTGTTACAATAAATGAGAGTTTAGGATTGTTGTACAAGCTTTCTCTCTGCTTTTGCTCCACCATCCTTCCAATACGGTTATGTTATAATTTGGGTTATATTGTCATTTGATATTTACATTATTAGGTCCAGTAAAGTATTTGCAACTGGGCATAGTAGCATACCATGACTACTTCTTAAGGCTTTTTGTTTTCCCCAAAGTTAATGTTTTGTTTTTACATTTGCTTCATTTTCTTTGTAGCTGATACGGCACTGTGCTCATAAATTCGTAATTCCTTAATACCTGGCTTTCTAGAATTTGAAAACTCTGTGATTTAAATTGTTTTTATTGTTATTATTTTGGTGGTACTGAAGATCAAACCCAAGGCTTCATGCATGCCAGGCAAGTGCTCTATCACTGAGCTATAATCCATCGCCTTTATGTTTGATTTTTTATTTCAAGCTACCAGTGTGACATTACTGCACAATTTGCTAGAAAGAGATGCAAACAGTTGGTCCTCTTCAGCCAGCTCCAGCACACCACTAACTATCCCATGCCTGTTGAGTCCACAGTATGATTGTAATACAAGTTTTTCTTTGATTATTACTTTTTAAAAAACTTTTGTGACATGCTTACTTTGATTCTCAGGTCGACTTTTTGTTTTTCCTTGAACTTGTGAAAATGTTAATAGGTTTTGGAACTTTTTTTCTGTATATTCACAGAAGGGAGAGATTTCTGAGTTAAAGTGTATTCTGTCAAGGGTACAGGAGCCTGTGCAGATTTTTGGCGCCTGGATTGAGAAGATACAGGAAAAGTGAAAGAATCCAGTGCTGGTGTTTTGCTGTAGTAAGGGGTGAGAAGGGGAGAGGGATGAGGCTGTGCTGGACTCATGCCAGGGATGCCCCTGTGAAACTGACTCTTGGGTTCCTTTCAAGGACCCTTGTTTGGCCTCCTAGTCAGCTGGGCTGCTGCTCCTCCTCTCTGATGGGTGTGACTACCAGTGTTTGGCGCTTCAGCAGTGCTTGGCACCATGCACCATGTGTGCCAAGCAGTGGTATGTGGCATATTTTGACCTGCTACTGGGAGAATGTGTTCTTGGAGTAAGAGCTGGCCACCTCTGGAAGCTAGGGCCTTGACTTTATCTACAGGCTCTGATTTTTCTGGCCTTGGGAGTTATTTGAATCAGGTCAGAGTTCAGTTTCCTGCAGAAACTGGTGAGTGAGCTACTTCTGTAGGCGACTGCAGATTAACTGGGACACGGCAGTGACAGCTGGTATTGGAATCCTCTGTGGCAATGCCCAGACATGCCATTACCCTGAAGAGTAGGTGGGAAGGGTGCACTGAGGTACTTCTCCTTCTTGCCTGCAGCTAGCACTATTCTTAGCTATGTGTTTTGAGGTCATTCTAGTGGGTCTCATTCATTTTTTTGGCCAGCCAGCTCTTCTTTCCTTTCATTGGTTTACGGCCTACATCATGCAGCCCTGGATTCTGCCATATAGCTTATAAACAAGGTCAGATTTTCTAGTTTATTTTGCTCCTGCCCCTCAATTCCCCTCCCTATTTAGAGCTTCAGCTTATTTCCCCTTAAAATTTTCAGTGGGAATTTGATAGGGATATCAGAAGATGTGGCCTAAATTACTAATTGAACTTGGACAGTAGTAATTGGGGATATTATGCATGGCAATGATGCAGCTCTTCAAAACTGCAGAGAAAAGTCTTTATGTTAGTTAACTTTCTGTCCCAGTGAAGCTATACCTGAGAAAAGCAGCTTATGAGGAAGAAATGTTTATTTGGGCTCTTGGTTTTAGTGGTTTCAGTCCATTGTGTTTTGGCCATTACTTTTGGACTTCGGCGGTACAGTACATCATGTACATTATAAAGGAGGCCTGTTAACCTCACAGTGGCTGGAAATGGGGCACAGAGACAAGCAGGCAGGCAAGCAGGCACGTACACGCACATGAACACGCACACGTGCACACACACACACACACAGAAAGGAGAGAGAGAGAGAAAGAGGCTAGTGTTCCAGGATTCCCTTTATAGGCATGTACCCTCAGACCTATCTTACTCAACTAGGCCCTACTTTTTTTTTTTTTTTTTGCGGCACCAGGAATTGAACTCATGACCTCACACTTGCCAGGCAGGCGCTTAGGTCACTGAGCGGATCCCCGGCCATTAGGCCCTACTTATTAAAGTTGCCTCTACCTCCTGATAATGCTGTAGGCTGACTACCACACCTTTAATATATGGGTCTTTGAGGAACACTCCAGGTCCAAATTATAGTAGTCTTAAAAAATTATTATGGTCTGGCAACTGAGACTCCACTGGCTTAGAATGCCCTTCTTTTAACTAGGTCTGGTGATGCACACCTGTAATCCCAGCACCCTGGGAGGCTGAGGCAGGAGGATCACAAATTCAATCCTAGCCTGGACAATTTTGTGAAACCCTGCCTCAAAATTAAAAAAAAAACTAAAAATAAAGGGAAGTCTGGAGATGTAGCTCAATGTGAAGGCCCTGGGTTTCATCCCCAGTACCAAATAAAAAAGAAAGAAGGACGGTAGAGGAAGAGAGAGAGAAGGAAGAGAAAAAAGAGAATGCCCTTCTGGTTACTGGTCACCATCTTGATTTTCTGAAAAAGTTGATGGTTAGTAGTAATGTAAAGCATAGCAAAGGGAAAGTTGTGAAAATACTTTCTTTTTGAAGTTAAAGAGAAAGAAATCTAAAGGAGGGAATACTCAGTTGTCACTGTGCACCATAATCTAGACTTTTGTCTTCACATAGTGTTTCAAAATTTATGACAAATGTGTTTCAGTAAGGCTGTGAAACATGGAAGTGAGTATTTTGAGAACTGAAAGTTAAGCTTTTAGAGAGGACTCTTTTCTCAAAATATGATCCGTGACCTTCTTGCAAGGGAATTCTGAGCAGAGAGAGGTTTGAATCTAGCTCCAAACCTATTGAATTAGAACATTATCCTCTGAATAGAATTCTCTGTGGGTTCACCTGGTAAGTGACATTGTCACTGCACCCTGTGAGATTGTGCCTGTGCTCAAAGTTGAGAACCACTGCCCCTGGTCGTGTGTTCTTATGTTGGGTTGCTATTCTCTGCAAATTTTTGTTTTTCTGTGGTTTTGCTTAAATTGCCCTGTGATGTAAATGGCAAAACCCCCAGCCCCATAGCTCATTTCCACCCACTCTGTTTTAGACTCCAGGCTAAGAATTCTTAAGTTTCATGAGTTACTTTTTATCCCTGAATTTCTGATTCTGAATTTTTTATTTCCCCCCCCACAGAGCTGAGAAAACAGAAGTCCTCAGTGAAGATCTGCTGCAGGTAACATAATAAAATCTTAAAAAATGACTTGTTAAACAATA
>RJWT010055275.1:0-10178 GCA_004365215.1 Cuniculus paca
AATCTCTGGTAAGGGTTCAATTTTGTCCCCTCCTTCTTGAATTCTGTGTTAAAGTCCTAGCCATGGAAGATGATAGTATTTGGAGATGAGGTTTTTATTTTTTTATTTTATTTTAAAGAGAATAAAGCCAAGAAAAATAAAACAGAATAAAACCAATCAAAACAAACCAGTGTAAGGGATGCAGGACTTCAAAACAATGAGAAATCAACAATGGTTATCATATGCCTCTCAGTGTCTTCAAAATAGCTGCAGATACCTTCAGACATAGTAAAAATCAAACAAAATAGAACAGAATAGAACCAATAAAAACAAAACAATGAATGCAATAAAGGACTTCAAAACAAGGCAGTACTAAATCCAAAATGGCTACCATAACATATCTTGCTATCTTTGAAATAGCTGCCCATGCCATCAGATATACCAAAATCAAACAAAACAAAACAGAATAAAACCCAACCCAACAAAACAGTGAAAATGACTCAGGACTTCAAAACAAGTTAATAGGGAATTAACAGTGGCTACCACCTTCAGAAGAAGACCCCTCATAGATGCCACACTGCGTACTGTTATCCTCTGAACAGATGATCAGACCACCGGCCCTAGACCTGAAGTCAGGGAAACACCAAACACCACAGGCATCCAATTGCATTTCAGCTCAATAGCTATCGTCGCTACCTGTGTTTCTCTGGATCAGCCGGTTGCTGGGGTGGGGGGAATGTTGGGGGGTAGGTTGTTCCTTCTTGTTTCCCAGCCTGCATGGAGGAAGGGGCTGGGGCCTGGCTGTCCCCCCAGCGGTCTGCACATGGAGCTGATTCACGGGGAGGGCTTACTTCTTGGTGACTTCTTGTTCTCTTGGAGATGAGGTCTTTAAAGAGGTTATAAAGGTAAAATGAGGTCCCTTTAGTGGCCCTGATCCAGCAGGATTACTGCTGTTATAAGAGAAGGAGCTGAGGGCCCAGACACACACTCAGGGGACAAGAAATGTCTGTTGATGAATCCTTTCAGGGTGCAGTGCTTTGTTAGAACAGTCTTGGCAGACTAATAAGACTCCTTAGAAAGCAACTTTTTAAACATAAATTGATTCTGCATTTGGATCATCATTCTGAGGCCAATGCACACATCAACTGCTTTGCAAATAGCTCTGGACCAGAAGAGACATACTCTGGGATCCACTGCCGAGCTTATGAGGTTGAGTGAGACATAGGAACAGAAAAATTTAGATTTGTAAAATTGCCACCATCTCATCCTTTTTCCAGTACCTCTGGTGTCTGAGGGTGTTTCCATTACCAAGGCTGAAGATGTTTCCTGAACTCTGGTTGGGACATCTGCAAACTCTAATCAACAGTTCACGTCTGAGCTTCCTGTTATAATCCCATCAAGCTATAATCCTGTCAATCAATGTCAGGGTCCACTCTGGCTGGGGATCTGTATTTGCACATTTCCAGCAGCCAGCATCTCCATCCTATGGATGTGCAGGGGTAGACATTACTTCTCCGACAGCCCAAGGTTTGGAGAGCCCAAGCACAGTCGGCCTCCTATTCAGGGACCCAGAGCTTTCCATATGCAGACCAATCCAGATTTTACTGGGAACCCAACCAGAGACCTGCATCTGGGCCCCAATTTTCTGAATTCCTTTGCCACACTCAAGCGTACAAGAAAAATCTATAAAAGTGGGAATGTGAAATTTTTCACAGTTTTGTCAAATTTGGATGGTGTCTAGTTCACTCACCGTGGAGCACACAGAAGCAGTTTAATTCACAAGACAGAGAGAATGGAAGCCAGGAAGTATTCTTGTGTAGATTCAGCCAGTTTCGGGACTCTCAGAGGGTCTGTTAAACACGTAAATCTGGTTCTGTTGAGAGAATTCACTAGCCCCAAGGCTGGGGGTGACGGTGTTACTCTTAGCATGAAGAAGCTGGAGAAATCCTTATTTTTAAGGCTCCGTTTCACTCTCAGTTTCAAGCAGACAGTGTCTGCTTTCCCTGCACATTGCTAACTAGGGTTTGGAGTGGGTATAGACTGAACACATCAGGTATCTGTAAACTGTGCTACAAGATCCTTAGAATAGCGACAGGGTCAAAGCAGGTGTCCTACCAGTGTGCAACTCCACGGCCTCATCATGCTGGTCCACTCAGAAATACCCCTCGGGTGGAGCCCCTTGGCTCCCTAAGAGTCACTCACTAAATGCTGTTCAATCCACGGCACCTTGACAGGAAGAGGGTACGGTGGGTGATGGCCAGGACAGCACTCCATCGCATTGGAAATTTCCAATTGCCTGACGTCCTGACTCTCCACTGTCACGTTAGAAGCCCTAATTTTGTGACAGTAATGGCAGCCCTGAGTTCATGGTGAAATAACACATTTCCCCACCCAAAAGACAGAGGAGGTTGACTCTGTAATAGCAGCTCTTAGGTGTACTGGCTCGTGGAGAGAGACAGGGAATCACACTGAGATTACGGAAATTCCTTTGGGGTGGCGGACCTAACATTAGGTTCAGGGAAGAATCCTCCCCATCATTTGGGTCCTGAAAGAACATACTAGTACTTGAAGCAAATGCTCCCTGCCTGCCTTCCCTCATCTCTTAGCAAAGCATTGGCTACTTTTTGCAAAGCGTCCTGGCTGTTGGATAGCTAAATTTTTTTTTTTTTTGCTTGTGCTAGGAACAGAGATCAGATGAAAACCCACACATAATGTTGCAGAAATGTAGAATAAGGGTGAAAAGAGAAGGGAAGAAATACAGGCACACCAGTGGGGTCACCATTGTGTTTATCTTTTCTGTGATTGTGAAAAACCAAGATTATGGGAGGAGACAAGTTACTGTTTATCCTTCAGTGAATTTCAAAACAATTCCAGAAATGCATACTTGATTTAAAAAAAAAAGTCTAGATACTTATGTGTTTCCTCTTTAAATTCCAACATCTAAATCTGTTCATTTTAAATTCTGTTCTGTTTGTATCTAGACCTGACTGTGTCCCCAGGCAGATAGCTACTGAAAATAAATAAAAATAAGGACATCTCTGAGGGACTTCGGTTTTTAATGTTTTCTTAGACACTGCTGTGTGAGTGCTTACGAATGACTTGGAAGGATGACACATATGGCTTTATTAATTATTAAAAATCTATCTAGCATTCATGCAAAAGATAAAGTATTCAAGGGAAAACAAGATATAAACATGCTTTAAATCACAGGAAGGCTTTTACTCAATTCACTCTTTTAAGTATCTTAAGAGGAGGAAGTAAGACTTGTCAATACATTGCAATTAAATTTTCTTTCACTGACTCTATAATTCATTTCCACTATGGAATCTCTGATGTTTGCTTAATGGATGAATCTTGTATTCATTTAACATATACATGAATTATGTTTATTTATATTTGAACTGCCACCCAGTGAGTTTGGATGTTTATTTCCTTAAGTGGAAGTCTAGCTTTCCATTACAAGAAAATAAAGTGGGTTTATTCACAGAAAAGCTGTATGCAAAGTCAAATCACTTAGATTCTATCCCATCTATAGCTGGGGTAGAAGAATGGCGGTCACAAATTCTTTCTAACTTCCTGCCACCACATGAAGTCTATTTCCTCACCTGACGTTGAGGCTGAAGATCTGATTTAATTTCACCAATGAAATGCAGCAATGCAGTGGGGGAAATTTCCAAACCTGTACTTCAAGACTCCCTACAACACAGTATGGTGGTGGTGATATGCACCTGTAGCCCAAGCTACTCAGAAGGCTGAGGCAGGAGGATGACTTGAGCCCAGAAGTTCAACATCAGACCATGTAACATAGTATGAGTTTGTTTCTTAAATGAAAAAAAAAAAAAGCAAACGTAAGAACCCCTATCATATCCACTTTCTGCATTTGAACCTTATGGTTATAAGTAAGATCTGTCTAGCAGTCTGGAGCAAGTGGGATTCAATAGAGCCCAGAATCTGCCTTCAGACCTGTCCCATCTGCTCCAACTGAGACCCTAAACATATGATAGAGTCCAGAGATACCACAATAGACTATAGTGCTTATCCATCCTGCCCAAGCTCTGCCCAAATTATCTACTGACAGTATCATGACAAAATAAAGAACAGCTACTCAAAACTTAAGCCATAGTACTTTGAGTATGCTAATATACAGTATCATACAGTAACCAATCTCTAAAATAATATCTTCCAGCAAATGCAACTGAAGAGTTCATGACAAAATACATGTTTGCAAAGGCTATACCCAAGCCTAATGCAGAAATTGGGATTAAGTGAGTTAGTCGGCTTTCTATCATTGTGTGTCAGATCAGCAGAGGTAAACAACTTACATTAGGAAAAATAAGGGGACAGGATTGGGGTCCAAATATCCCTCCCAAGGACAAACCCAGTGACCTAACTGCCTTGCATTCATCGTGCTAAGCCTTCAAAACATGACCTTTGCAAACATCCAACCACAGCTATGTTCCAGTCTTTAGTCTGTCTTTGTCTGGAAGAAAAAATGCTCAATCTTTTTTCATGTACAATCCGAAAAGCAAACCAGTTCATCAGAAAGACATTTTCCTTCTCGTGGCAGTTTTTAAGAAGGGTTTGTCTCATGAAGAGGTGATACAGCGGTCGTGTTAGAGAAACTATGCAAATTGTTTTATATGCCTGATTCTAAAATGATTCTTAATAGTCAGAGAGAGGTGGTCTAATGTGTGTGGGGAACTATTTTGGAAAAGAAATGTTTTGAAAAACAGGCCAAAGGAAATTGGAAAGGTGTATCAGAAAGGAAAGAAAAGGAAGGGCAGACAGAAAGGGAAGCAAAAATGATCAAGATGCAGTATATCTGTGCACCAATTCCTTAAGCTGAACGTAATTCTTGTGTATCACAAGCATAGACAGTGAAAAATAAATAAGTGATAAAAACTGACAGAAAACCTAGAGCGTAGTACAATTAACATACTTGTGGAAGCATAACAAGAAAATCAACAGCACGGTCTGTCCATTAATAGTTTTTTCCGAGGGGCATGGGGATGGTGCTATATGATTGAAAGTATCCTCATTTATGTTTGTCAACAGGAAAAGTCATTCCTGACTTTGTACATACACATTTTAAAATTATTGATTGAGGCATATAATTTGTAGATTTTTATTCGGTGCATTATGGTAATTTGACACTTGTATCTAATGTGTGATGATCAGATCTGGGTAATAAGTATCTCTACCTTTTCAAACATTAATCATCTTTTTTGTGTTGGAAATCATAATGTTTTTTCTAGTTATTTTGAAAAATATCCTAGATGGTTGCAAATAGCAGTCACTCTCCAGTACTGTGGAAAGCTACAGCTATATTGTTCCTCTCTAACTGTATTTTTGTGTCTGTTACGTGATCTGTTTCCATCTGCCCTCTTCACTCCTCTTCACATTTCTAGTCATCACTATTCTCTCGTGTTCTGTAAGTTTGACTTTTTTTGTTTCCACAAATGAGTAAGAACATAGATACTTGTTTCTGTGGCTCTGGCTTATTTCACATAAGATAATCACCTCAAGTTCTATCCATGTTACACCAAATAATAAAAGCTTCCATTCTTATGGCCAAATAATATTTTACGGTGTGCAAGGGCTGCATTTTTCTTAACCATTGACCTGTTTGTGGGCATCTTGTTTGAGTCTATATCTTAGCGACTTTGAATAGTGCCCCAACAAATATGGAAGTTAATTTCCCAACTTGAGACACACACACACTCACACACACACACACAGACAATACTCACATACACACACACTCACCTTTTATCAAGATCTATCTCATAAAACGTTGCAACTATTGTTTTTTTTTTTTTGGCGGCACTGGGGATGGAACTCACAACCTCACGCTTGCCAGGCAGGTGCTTAGGCCATTGAGCTAAATCCCCAGCCCAACGTTGCAACTATTTAGTGTGTGCAATGATTCAGTTGCAACACTGTCTTTCTGTGACTTAGGACAAGACGATACTCTTGGGATAGGTGGCAGCGATTGCGGGCCACCCATTGATTGTCTCGATACATGAGGATAATGGCATGTTGCTTGAACAGCTCTGGTTCTGGGCATCACTGTGTCCTTAGGGACCTGTCGGGCTGAATTAGAGGAGCCCCATACTTCCAGCTGTGGACACTCCTGTTTCATTAAACAGCAGAGTTTCTGCTCTAAAGCCAGTCCTTGGTATCTGCGTAGCTGTCGCAGATCTGCTCCAGGTAACAATTCCTGTGCACAAATTTCAGGTGGGTCTTCAGGTAGAAAGGGTGCGAAGTGCCTCCCTTCTCAGCCTTCCCTGAAGCAGGGTCCTTCAAAGGTCAAGGGTTTATAGCTTCTCAGCAGGAGTTAGGGGATTCTGAGTTCACCCCTGTTACTTGGTTTACCCATTGGATGCTCACACTGGAGACAGTCTGAAAGGGTGTGTGTTTTTGCATTTGCTCAGGATGTGCATCCCACTCCTGTAAGCATACCAGAGCTTGAGTGTTGGAAGATAAGTGATGTATGGCCCAGTTATTTCAGTGGGCATCCAGACAGCTGTCCGCCAACTGTATGAGTGAAATCAACAGGGAACCAAAGATCTAACCAGCTGGACACAGCCTAAATGGCCAACCTGCTGTTGTATGAATTAAACACCTGCACTTAATTTTAAGCCATTGAGGTTAGGTTACGGGTATTCACTATGCATTGTCGTTGGAGCACTAGACACTTGAGCCCTCTTGAGCCCTGAAATCACACTACTAGGACACAGAAGAGTATATGGATGATTTATTTTTTTGCGGTACTAGAGATTGAACTCATAGGCACTTTACCGTTGAGCAACATCCCTAGGTATTTTTGTTTGTTGATTGGTTTTTTTTTTTTTAAGTTTTTGAGACAGGGTCTGTTTAACTTTCGCAGGCTGGCACCAATCTTGCGATTTTCCTGCTTCAGCCTTCCTCAGTGCTGGGATTCCAGGAGTGCACCACCACGCCTCGCATGGATGCTACTTTTTGCCACGGTATGCAGCATGCAGTAATTCACCCTTTGGTTATATTTGTAAATTTGGGTTATAATAAGGCAGTAATTGAATATGCATGTATTATCTTAGTGTAACAGGCACTGGAGTTCAATCCTGCCATGTATGATACCATGGACTGTGTCTCCAAGGTAAGAAGTGGGTTTGTGAGTAATTGCTAGGTAACCCATGCTTATATTAATTCATCTTGATGCAACAGGGAAACAAGTAATAGTAGGAAAATCTTTCCAAAAAGTTCCAAATATCCTTGATAATGCCAGGAAGTTGGTTGAATCATCAGAACTGGTGGCATACCTGTGACTGTGGAATTCACACTCTGACTGAAGAACTAGAGATACAATGCACATCGGTTATAGATGCTACTGGTAGTATAATATGTCTCGTTTGGGGGCCAAATGCCCTGGGATAAAATCCTAGCCTGTTGGCTTATCACTTGAAGATACAAAGATAAGATCCTTAAATTCTATAAGCATCAGTTTTCTCATAGGAAAATGAAGCTATTAATATTACTTCCACCTGAGTGTTACTCAGAGAATTAAAGTCAATAGTATATTCAGAATGCTTAGTGGAGCACCTGACAGATATTTAACTGTGCAATAGATTATTATTATTAAGACTGCTTACACCTCACAGAGCCCTGGAAACTTGGGAGCAGCAGTTTATTGAGAATAAAATTATTGTAGAATTTTGATGAGCCATGCAGAAAAGTAATGAATTACTGTGTTTGTGACACAGAAAGTTGTTTCTCTTGAGCATAGGGCAGATTTAAAAACAGATTTTTTTTTTCATCCTGAGAGTCCCAGACCCAAGGATTGAGAGAAAGAATAGGAAGGTTAGAAATCTCTCATTTGAACCAAGATGCGAACCTATCTGGGAACAAAAAGATAATTCAGAGCAGGTTTTAGCTAGGTCGATCAATCATACAAATTATAATGTATGGTGTAAACAAAGTGGTTGATGTTTCTGAAATTATTAATGATTTTTGCAGCCATTTGAAGACAAGGGTTGTTACATCACCAACTTTTGTGCTTTTCAAATTTCAGTTCCAGTGATAGTAATAATTAGACATTAGGGGAAAGGCAGGCAATGTAAAAAAAAGGGAAAAGGAGCAAAGATAGCAGGAATCTCTCCTTTCAGAGCATGTTTTGCTTTGTTTTTCTTCTTTTTGACATTTAAAGGAGAGCCATCAAGTAAATGGAAAATTATCTCACAGAGACTCAAGTCTTTTTTGTTTCCTGAAAGGAAAACAAGGTGTTATTTCATTGTCAGTGACAGAGGATGTTGAGCAATGAAACTTAGATTCCAAACAAAACATTTCGGTGAAATACCAAAGCGATGCTTTGCACCCTCACGACGGCGATAATAGGCCTCGGCATTTTTGAATCTTTGTCGTACTGAAAGGTGAGGAAGAATGTGCCCAGTCGTCTGACATAAACAAGATTGCATTAAATGGGGTCGAAAACAGGCTGATAAAATAAAACTCACACAATATCTTAAAAGAAAAAGGAGAGAGTATTCTCCTATCTCTGTCTCTTAGAGCGCATCTCTGAAATTTGCTTTTGTACTGAGTTTTTGGACATGGGGGCCTATCTTTTTCCTTCTTTAGGATATTAGAAGGCTTCATGTAGGCATAATCCATAAATCACTGGGGTAAGGGCTTCCTAATATGCGATCATCTAGTGGATCCCTCAGAGTTGGATCCAACAGGAGAATGGATGCAACACAAAATGATCTTAGCTAAGAAGGCGATAGAAAAGCTAAAAAGGTGATAGTTTTTTAGGAATTGGAGGCTGCTTTAGTGCATTCTGGATTGTAGCAGAAACACAGAGATACGGCGAGTCCCACAACATCTTACCAGGAACCAATGTGTCTCAGAATAGTCTAACTTCCACCCCACCACCCTCTACACTGACCATCTCTCAGTATGCACGTATGATTAAGTCATCCTGGGCTTCATAGAGCACACCCCGAGACATGAAGGACCAAAACAGCTTCCCATAGATAAAGGAAATTGCTAGTGAACCATTTCTTTGACCCAGGATCTCAGCCCCATTAAGGAAAGAGAGGCCCATTTATCATCTCCATCACTGTACCTTACAGGGGCAAAGAAACAAGTAAAGATAATTCCACAATGCAGGTGCCAAAGACATGAATTTCCCTTTGGTGTTTCTGCACAGTTCATTTCCACAGATACAACAGGATATAACACTGGAATAAATCAGACCCTGGCAGATCCATAAGTCTTTCTCTAGATGTATGGCCGGTAGTGCGTCAGGCAACAGAGGATTCCTTTTGATATCATCCCCTTAACTCAGATTTACAAACAGTTATTACAAATACAAAGCAGAGATTCTCACGTGCATCAGCTTTCCAAGTTAATATCCATAATCACCCCAGTCAATATCCTGTGTTCACCCCACTATAAAATAACTCCAGAATTGCATCTCTCTTTGCTAGGAACATGTCACAATTTTGGCACTTGGTAATAAGTGTCCACCCAATACATTTAAACTTCACCTTTGTGTTACACTTCAGGTAAATGACTTGTTTTCAGCACTGACATACCCAGACACACTCACATCATGAGCCAGTAACAGTGGATTCATAAGATTGTTCTTGTTTCATTGTTTTACCAAAACGTTTCATTTGTAGAGAATGCTAGTTGCTGGATACAGACACATGTATGAAAAGGAAATCTGGTGAATACTTTCATGTACACCCAATGCACAGTTTCAGAAATTGTCTCTTTGGTGGGGCTTGTCCCACGGGAAAGAGTTTAGTGTGAAGGGAAGTGAAAACATAAGTTCCGAGACAGTGTGCTGTAGAACAAGACAACACATGTGTTTGTGGTTACATGAGTATCATAGGTCATGAGCCACACTCTATGTCTTATCCCCAACACCACTGCCCCTGCAAAATCTTACCCTTTACAAATCTGAAACTTCAGAATCCCATGGCTCAAATTCTTCCTGAGGGTTTTGGTCTTCTTCTTTTGCCCACAGTTTGAAAACCATCATGATGAAATAGAAAATACTTTGGGAGAGACTCTTCTGCACCAGTTGGGGTGATTAACAGGTAGAGGTAATTGATCTAGAAAAGACAAGATGGAATCCGGGTATGGAAACATTGGAAAGTCACATGGTTGAGAAAATAAGCTTTTCATTATTGGTATTTATTTCCTACACTAGGGAG
>RJWT010055276.1:0-10172 GCA_004365215.1 Cuniculus paca
GTTCTATACTAGTGTCCAAGTCAAAATCCAGATCTGTGCTGTGTGATGACACCAAGCCTGCAGCAGGACTAGTGTTTCGGGCTGATCTTGGCCTCCAGGTGTGGGGGTGGGGCCGGTCTTCAGTAACCCTCTGTATGTCCCCCGTTGGCCAGCCCACTCCTCACCCTGTTTGTCTCCGCGTCACTCTCCCAGTGGCTGTTGTGCCTCAGAGACAGCCTGAAGCAGCTTCCAGGCCCCAGTACAGCTGGCTCCTCCAGTCCTTGCACAGCCCCTTCACTCCACTTTTACAGGCAAGTCCCTTTCATCTCAAGCCACTTATTTCAGGGCAGGGTGGGAGCTATGGGTTGAGCTGTGGTCCTGCCACCCTTACTGTGGAGACAGCGCAAAGTCGCTCAGTCCCACTTCAGTTTCCACTCCCAGGGAGGGAGTACCAACCTCCCACTGCTGCACCTTGGCTCAAGGGTGCTTAAATCTTTAAACCCTGTGTAGTGCGTCCCTCTCTCAAGCCACTGGTGGGGTAGAGGGCTCTTTGTTTCACTCACTAACTTTCACTGCAGCCACTGTGGTCCCTAACTTCGTTGACTCACTACTTCTGCCCCTCCATGGAGACAGCCCAAGGCTGCTCCATTCCCCTTCAGCACCTCTCCTGCAGCAGGAGTGCCATCCTTCCAGGCATTGCTGGATCAGGGCCCAAGGCTGCTCAGATCCTGAGTGGTGGTGGCATCCCTCTCACTGCAGCCGCCATGAGGTTCCAGTTAGTTGCTTTGGCACATGACAAAAAAACAAAACAAAACAAAACAAAACACCCTGATGGCCCATCAGGGAGTTAGTAGTTGCTTGGTCACTTGCCCCTATGTGTGCCTGTGAAATCTGCTGCCAGGCTACAGTGTCCTCTCTTTGACAGAAGGCAAAAGAGGCAAGGGGCCTTATATCCCAAATCTATCCTGTGTGGTCTGAGTTAGCTGCACTATTTCAGTCCAGCAGTAATTTTTGAAACTTCCCATAGGCAATCCTGCTCTGTCCGTAAGCAGGAGTCCCAGGAACAGTCATGTGAACTGGACCACCATTCTATTAAGTCCTATATCTAGGTTTTGTTTTACCTACCAGTCTCTTACTTCAGATTGATTTTGGGATCAGGATATTTGTCCCTCCCTTTCTTCCAGTTATCTCTGTTTTTAGTTGATTTTCTGAGTAGTTCCAATGTGGCAGCTCCTCTATTCAGCTATGTTGAATCTCATTTGAGAGGGTTGGGGTTTGTGACAGGGTCTTGCCTTGTAATCCAGGCTGGCCTCAAACTTGTGGCAGTCCTCTTGCCAAACAGGGTCTCGCTATGCTATTCAGGCTGGCCTTGAGCTCACTTTGTAGCCCATGCTGGTCTCGAACTCACAACAATCCTCCTGTCTCAGCCTTCCGCGTCCTGGGATCACAGGCGTGCGCCACCAGGCCTGGCTCTTCAAAAAGCAGATTTTAAAGTTCAGAAGATGCCACCACATGTGTATTATTTCTGCACTGTAGAAACATGACCAAATTCCTGCCTGGCAAGCGCAAGGTCCTAAGTTTGGTTCCCAGTACCATTAAAAAAGAAAAAAGAAGCATGACCAAGTTAAGAGTTGGGTTATATTATGATAGTATTAGAATGGGTTTCTGACGGGGAGCACAGAAGAGTTTATCAAGTTATCTACAGAGTGGAGTAGAATGATAAAAACGGCTACCTGATTGCTTTTTAGACTGAAAGTAATAGAGATGTTGAGGAAACTGAGAAAGGAGGCAAAATGAAATTGATCCAGCCAGTACTATCTGTATGTGCACTAAATCAGTGATTTTCTTCCTACTATGAAGTGGGAGAAATAGTTTGATTGAAAAGCGAGCATTATTAAGGATTTCAGGAAACAACTAACTGGTTTGAATTCTTCATGGGAATCTCTTCAACACAGGGGTTGTTTTTTTTGTTGTTGTTTTGTTTTGTTTTGTTTTTGTTTTTGTTTTTCTCCAGTCCTTTGAAACAGAAAAGCAGAGAAACTGAACATTAACACATAATCATATGGAACTGCAAAGTCTTCAGTGTTGGCAGATTCCCAGAGCCTCTTTGGGCCTGGGCAGACCGCCAGTTTTCTGTCACTTCTAGATTGGGATTAGATTTTACTTCCATTTAAACGTTCCAAGTAAACATTTTCCCCAGTTATAACTCAGGTTGGTGCAGATAGAAAGCTTGAATATTTAAAGTCCAAATTTAAAAATCTAAGTCTGAGACATTGAAGCTGACCACAGCGTAGGGACAGATCATTCCCTCCTCTCATTGGGTGCAGCAAGGCTCAGGGTCTGAGTGGAAGCTGATCACACCTATGCAGGTCCAGGAGAAAAATCTTCGGTGCTGGCAGGTTCAAATTGAGATGGCTGTGAGATGGTAGGAGGGAAGACAGGCTGTGAGGTTGAGGAAGAGGCAGGGTAATATTCCAGGTTCCTTCCTGGCTTAAGTGAAGGTACCTTTGGTCAAACAGGAAGATTTGGGTAGGAAGATAGCAAGGTTATGTCTAGTTAGAGATGCCTGTGACACGGTTTTTCATGTACTTTGGATGCTTTTAATGACCTTTTCCTTATCTCCAAGAAGCTAACCCAGTACCAAGGCTGCCTGCAGGTGATGCCACTGTGCTGTGACCTTGCACACATAAGGAAAGCTCCTGTGGTGGTCCACCTTGGACCTTTTATGTTTAATCAGAAATACTTTTCACTCCTTTAATATCAAACTATTAAAAATATTTCAGTTTACATCTTTTTTTTTTTTCAGTACTGGGAATTGAACGCAGGGCTTTAACCCTGAGCTACGTCCACAGCCCTTTTTTTAATTTTGAGACAGAGTCTTGCTAAGTTGCTGATTTGCCTGAGCTGGACCCGAACTTGTGATTTTCCTGGGCCAGCCTCCCTGAGTGCTAGGACTGCAGGTGTGTGCCACTATGCATGGCTTCTAGCCTACTTTAACTAGGAAAGAAAGCATGTCAAGCAGATCAATACTGTGGTACAGTTTTTCTCTTTTTCATAGACCTCATGGTCCCTGCTTTGCCCAAAAAAATTCGGTCATTTCTTTGCAGCAAGAAATTTTTCTGCAATGAAAATATGATGATATTTTCTTAATTAAAATTTTCTAGTGGTTCTTCTTTTCTATAGCTCTTACAAAGTTTCCAGGCTCGTTGTATTTCTGTGTTTCGTGCTAATCAGTTTAATAGCCACTAGCCATATGTGACTAATATGGCAAAGGAAATGATTTTTTAATTTTATTTAATTGGAATAAATTGCAATTTTAAACAGCTGCATATGGCTGGTGTCAGTACAGAAAAATGGAGGATGGGTTGAGATGTGTTTTCTCTTTCATTATGATTTTTATTTGGTAAAATTTTTGATGCATTAATATTGAGAAAGAGGTCACTTAGCAAATTCAAATACAAATCACTACCTCACCATTCACCAGGTGAAAAGTGTTGAGCAAGTCTCAAAGGGTTCCAGATGTCACTCCAGCTACTCCCTCCTTTCTCTAATCTGGCTAAACCAGAGAATCTGTAGAGAACTTTGCACATAATTGGTCTTGTCTGTCTCTTTCTGATTGAACATGTCATTTTTTCTCTTTAGTGCAGTGAGCTGTTACAAGTGTGTCCTTCCTTCATTCCTTTTTCTCTGCAGGAGAGATAATCCAAATGGGGAATGTCCTTATATCCTAAAAATATATCTTTCCCACACTAAGTCCTTGACGATCTGTTTGTTTTAGTGGCAGAGGAGAAAAGAAACTTGATTTGCTCCCAAAATTATTTATTGTTGACTAAAGGATGACACATTAAAAAAGAGTAACATTTTTTGCTCTGTAGATCTGAGAGTCTCAAGCATTCAGAAAACAGTTACTATGTGTACTACACATTAATGATTGTGCTTATCAACCGTTGTGATGATACAGTGGGTCATTGGTTAGTACAAAGCTGTCATCTTCTACCCCACTGCTTTCAGAGCTCTTTCCTGACATGCCCTTACATCCAGAATGGCTTTCCAGCTGAAGTCAGTGAGTATTCTAGCTAGTGAAATTTCACCTAGGTATCTTTCTGCTCCATTGTTGGGCCCACCATATATTTGTCTCACTATTGCATAAATAATGACACTTCTTTAAATCTCAGGACTTTCTACAGTCTTATAATTAGTTACCAGAAAAGCTGCTGACTTTGCATGTTGGTTATGAAAGGTATGGAAAAGCTCTCTGAGTTATCATGTAATATTTTTAATAGAACTTCTGTAACATATCTTCCTTGAGGTATTTCAGTTTGTTTGATCAAATCTTTTCTCCTTCTAGTCTTTCATTTAATAGACTGAAAAGGAGAACAATAGCCAAATTAAATTCTAGATCGGAAGAAACTGAATTTTTTGTTATTCCCTAAATTTCTAATATGTTGCTGACTTTGATTCCTTTTTTTTGCTTAATACCTCAGGTTCCATTATAAATTCCTGTGGTTCTTCCATCCCTTGCATGCTGGTGTTCTTCAGGACTCTGTCTTGAGCTTCTCGGACTCCCATTTTAGTGATCTCATATTTAATTTCCAACCCAAATCAATCACCTGAGTTCCGGAACTTTTATCACATTCCTACCTGACATTTCCACTTAGTAGATGTTTCACAGACTTCTTAAATGCAATACATGTACATCTAGACTTCCTTCCTACTCCTACACCATTTCATCTCAGTAAAGAGCGGCGCTAGCCGGAGATCTGGCTCAGTGGCCTAAGCGCCTGCCTGGCAAATGCAAGATCGTGAGTTCAATCCCTGGTGCCACAAAAAAAAAAAAAAAAAGACAGTTGAATTTTATATTGCTTGCAGTGTTCTGTTCTGAAATGCTATGTTGTGTTTGACTCTATTCTGTTTTGTTTTGTTGTGTTGTGTTCTATTTTCTTTAAAAATAAATAAATAAAGAGCAGTGCTAGCCAGAAACTTGAGAATCTTTTTGATTGTTCCTCTACCATGCTCCCACTTCACCCAATTACTGGGTCATTTTTTTTAATCTTTATTGTTATAATTTGCATATCATAGAATTCAATTAAGTTTACAGTTTCATGAGTTTTGACTTATGTTTACAAATTGGTAAGTTACTATTGTCTTTTTTTTTTTTTTTTTTGCCGTGAATATCTCCTATATACAATCATTCTTTTCTGTGCTGTAGTGCGGGGCACCAGGAATCACCTTGCACAAGTATTACTGCAGAGCCTCCTCACAGAGTTTCTTGCCTTCTGTTTAACCATAGTTTGCTTTTTACTGTGAGTCATCCTTAAAACTACATACAGCTCTCTGACACTGCTTACTCAGCATGCACAAAGCCCTGGGTTCAATCTCTAGTACTTCCCAAAAAACTCCCACACACATCAGATCATGACAGTCACATGCTTAAAATTCAAGAGCATCTCACTGTGCCCAAAAATGGACATTTCTTAAAATGCCTTTGCTATGGCACATCAGGACTTTCACCTGTGTCCAACCTTTCTGACACTTTTCCTATTCTTCAAGATACAATTACACTGGGCCTCTTTCAGTACTTGAACCTGAAGTTTTATACATGCTATTTCCTCTGTTAAGGAGACTTTTCAACCACATCTTCACTTGATTAATCCCTATTCATCATCCAGGCTTCAACTTCAGTTTTGGGTTGTTTTTGTTTTTGTTTTGGTCTTTTTTGAGAGAGGGTCTTGCTATGCAGTTCAGGCTGACCTTGGGCTCACTTTGTAGACCAGGCTGGTCTCGAACTTGTGAGAATCCTCCTGCCTCAGCCTCCTGAGTGCAGGATTACAGGAGTGAGCCACCATGCCAGACTCAGTTTCATTTTCTGAGGGATGGCTTTTCTGATTTTTTAGGCGAGGCTGTCTTCTATTGATGATATCTCTAAACACCCTTTTGAAACTTACCCAAAATTATAAATACTTGATTAGTGTCCATGTTCCCATAAACACTGTACACTCCACAGAATGAAGCCATATTTGTCTGTATCAGTGCAGTTCCAACACCAAGTATGTATCTGGCCCTAACTGAGCCTTACTATATTGAAAATTCAGCACAGCTAAATATTTAGTATATGGCTGCTGTGTGTAAAGCAGTTCAGTTTTATCTCTCAACCAGAAGTCTTACTGTGATTACGCTGAACTTGATGTATTCATAGTGTATCATTAAGGAATAATTCATTATTCTATTTTCTGGCCACATAGAACTACAGTAGGGACTGTGTCATTGACCAAGAACAAAAAGCACTTTCAAGAGATCCAAAGATAGGAGACAATACCAAAGCATCATTCCGAAAGATTGCAGAGTATCCCAGGCAGTGAGGCAGTGTGCACACCCAGGAGCTGTTTTGTTTTGCATTTAATCCTTGACTCAGCTTGTCACCACTGTCTGTTTTTCTACACCTTGGCTTTGTTGATCTCATTTTGACCTCTGGTTAGACCACAAAGGCTGGTCACTTGCAGTTCCTTTTGAATTCCTGTAATTGGGACCTCAGTCATTTTGTAGACTTTTGTAGACCAAACTATTTTTGTAGATCATACTACAAACCAAACTAAGGCACAAACGAGAACTATGTGGCCATGTTTGCAACTGTAAGTCTGGCAGGGATGGTGCAAACTGGTATGTTGCAGTCTGGAATAGTCCAGTTAGACTAGGAGCTTCCTGGCACTGATTCTGGGCTAGGTGGCTTACCAACGAGAAGGGTGTTGCTAATTCCAGTGCTTTTTGTCCTTGCATTATTTTCTTCCCTCACCTTGGAAGGGTGTGACTATCATTGTTAATTTCTCACCATTATCACAATTAATTCATAGGACCACCAAAAACTCATCTAAAGCACAGAAGGGCTCTGAAGCGAATTTGGAATTAAACTAGATTTATTGATGTGGCTCTAGGCTTGTTTAGTTCCTAACATTGACTCAGATTCAGAATGTAAGACAACGACTCCTGAAGTTTGCTCAGATATTGGCATGGTACACAGGTATGTGCTTGGCCTCAGAGAACCCATCCCACCTATACATAGTGTATACTGGAGCAGTGGTTGGCAAATTGCATCCTGTATATGTAGTTTTATGGGAAAACAGCCATTTCCATTTATTTATATATTGACTGACTAGTCACTTTTTTTTTTTTTTTAGCTAAGGTAGGGATTTATTGGGGGTGAGGACGCGGGGAGGAACGTTTACCCAGCATGGCTGAACTACTTCCTCCACCAGGTACGGAGGGGGTCCGACTAGTCACTTTCTTAGTCACTGAGACACAGTACCCAACACCCACAAGTGAAAAGGAGTTTATTTGGGCTCATAGTTTGTGGAGGTTTCAGTCCTAACAGTCGGCTGGCTCCAGGCAGAAGTGGCATGGTAGAAGGGCCTGGACAGAGGTCATTGTTCATCTCATGGCATCCAGAAGCAGAGCAAAAGGAAGACCCAGAACAGGGATAAATCCTTCCTGGCCACATACCCAGAGACCACCCTCTTCCAGCAAGGCCTCACCTGCTCTCAACAAGTCAGCTGTAAGTCTTTACAATCCAATCATTTTTCAAAAGCCCCACTTTTGAAAACATGAGGCTTTGGGAGGACATCTAGATGTAAACCCTTACATTGCCCACAGCTGCTTTCTCTATACTTGCAATTGAGTAGTTGCATCAAAAATCCTATGCCCTATAAAGTCTAAGATATTTACTGTCTTTTTTTTCTCATTGAAATAAAATGGATTTGAAAAAAAAAATTTACTGCCTTGTCCTTTGAGAAAAACAAGCATTTCAGCTCTTGTGTTTCAAATAAATATATTAAAAAGATGAGAAATAGCTGTAAAGACAGACTGTTCTTATTAGACTCATAGACTTTCAAAGCCAATAAAAGTACTTTAGAAATCAGCATGTTACAGTTTATTATTGAACTCAACATGGAAGATAATGAAATCTGTTTGTAGCAGGTTTAATAGGCCTTTATTACGTCTATTAGTAGCATCTCCTTCTGATTGTTACAGTAGCAAAAAATCAAAGATAGACTCTTTGGTCCCTGTGAAATTTAGAATATCAAATATGGAGAATCATCTGTGTTACCTCACCTCAGCTGCCCTTGGGTCTGGTAATGGGAAAATCAATGTGGCTGAGTGGTTGAATTCCTGAGAAATTTAAGAGTATAAGTACTCTTATTCAGCAGCTGATAATTAGCAGTTGGGAGAAGGACTACTTCTACCAAGAAAGACAATATTAATAAATAATTGTCCTCCCAAGACTCTCACAGTACATTAGAGGCCATTTTGATACTTTTAGCCTTCTTCAGAGGTCAGTCCCTACATGCCTGACACTTTAAAAACAATGCTCTCATTGTTTAACTAGAAATGAAAGAATTAGAAAACATTGTCTTACATTCTGTTTTAGCAGCATTTTGTAATAACCCCCAAATACCATATTTTCATTAATTTACAAATGTAAAAGTTGAAGTTCCATGAGGAAAACTCATCTTTACTTGTCAATTCAATTCAGACTTCTGCTCCAAACAGTGTGTTACCCAAATGTCTTAGCAGTTCCCTGTTCCAACCATGAAGTACTAGCTATACTCCTGTACTCACAGCTGCCCAGCCTAGGACACACCTGTCTGAATGACTCCAGTTAGGAGGACGACTGTACTCTCTGCCACTATTACATTCATTTATTCCTGTCACTGTTGCCAGCTCCATTTTCAACTTTTAACAGAAGAAAACAGTGCAGTAGAATGAGCATAGTCTCTGTCATCAGGTAGGCCTTGGTTCAGGGCCCAGCCCTATCACTGTATCAACTCTTCTTTATACATAACTACTTGTTTAGAAGTAATTAGTTGCTTTATCTTTAAAAGTAATTTATTAATTCAACAAGTATTTATTGAATACCTAATAGGTGCCAGGCATTGTTTTAGGAGGTGGTGATTTGTCTGTATAAAGATAAGTCCCTGCTTTTATGTAGCTTCTAGTAGACAGAAAACAATTTTATAACATAATAAAAGGTAGTGATAAACTACACAGAGAAATAACATGAAAGAAGTATTGAGTTTTAGACTTCAGATTGGATGGTCAAAGAAAGACTCTGAAGAGATGGTACTCAATCAGGAACCTGAATGTTATAAGGAAGAAAGAGTCTATGTAGGATCTGAGGAAGACTATTCAAGGTCATGAAAGGGGGAGGTATAAAGGTCCCATGGTGGGACCTAACTTGGTGTTTTCCTGGAAGAGCAGAGGGCTCTGTGGCTGAGGTGTGGTGACCAGAGAGATCAGCACTAAAAAGCTGATTCAGAGAAGTAGCTAGAAGCCAGATCATATAGGGGATAGAATTTGATTTTTAAAAAATATTTTAAATTTATTTTAGAATAAGTTTAAACTTAAGGAAAATTTGAAAAGATAGTACACAGTTAACCATATACAGTAAGTCCCTGACTCATGAACACTCAAGTTGCAAACTTTCACAGATAAGAGCACACATTACCAACCTTTGTAGATGTGAACAAACTGCAGAAGTAGCTCACGTGTCTGCTGGACATTGTCACAGTTGTCCTGCTGAGTGCTTACTGTACAGCACAGTAGATTATAATACTTTTTTGTGTGGGTGTTTGGTTTTTTTATGCTTTACATTGGATGCTTGTGTCAGAGATGTGTAATACTCTGTGAGACTTACAAATGAATCTGACTTACGAACATCCTCCTGGAACGTAACTCATTCATAAGGGGACTTACTATGCTCCTCACTTTCTTCTAATATTGACATCTCACATTGCCTTGATACAAGTTACAAAAGAAGCCAACATCAATATGTTACCATTAACTAACCTCTAGACTTTAGGCATATTTCACTAATTTCCTTTAATGTCTTTCTGTCTCAAGATACCACACTGTGTTTAGTCATTATGTCTCCTTTAGATCCCCTCTGATCTGTGACAATTTCTTAGTCTTTCTTTACTTTTCATGACCTTGACAATTTTGAGGAGTCCTGGTCAGGTATTTTATAGAATATCTTCCATGACTTTTGTTCTTGTTTTTTGGAGTTTGTTTTGTTTTTGAGATGGGGTCTCTCTATGTAGTTCAGGTTTTACTATGTAGCCCCTGCTGGCCTTGAACACCCAGTGATCCTCAGCCTCCCTGTGCTGGGATTACAGGCATCACCACCACACCTGACCCTTCATGAA
>RJWT010055277.1:0-10144 GCA_004365215.1 Cuniculus paca
TGACTGTGTTACGTCTGAAGGTGTAGGCAACTATTCTGAAGATAACAAACATTATGATAGCCACTGGTGTTTTACTAGTATCTTGAAGCTCTGTATTGCTTACATTGTTCTGCTTTGTTTCTTTTGTTTTGTTTTTGTTTTTATTGTTTTATTTTGTTGTATTTTGTTTGATTTTACTTATCCCTGATAGTATGGGCAGGTATACTGCAGATAACAAGAGGCATTATGGTAGCCATTATCAATTGCTTCTTACCCTGTTTAGAAGTCATGTACTACGTTCATTGTTTTGTTGTGATTGACCCTACTCTGTTCTATCTTGTTTGGCTGTACTCTTTTCAAAATAAAAATTAAAAAAAATAAAGCCAGGCATGGTGGTGCACTCCTGTACTCCCAGCACTCGGGAGGCTGAGGCAGGAGGATCGTTGCAAGTTCGAGACTAGCCTGGGCTACAAAGTCAGCCCAAGGCCAGCCTGGACTGCAGAATGAGACCCTTCTCAAAAAGACCAAAAAAAAAAGGGGGGGGGTGTTTGGCTATCTCCACTGTGGTGGAGGCCCATGCATGGTGCTGGTTCACAAGGAGGGCTTTCTTCTTGGTGACTTGTTGTTCTCTTCCCCCCACAGTCCATGACTTTTCCCATGAGTCAGTGCCATTTGAGGACTGCAGGGCAAGAGAACAAGAAGTCATCAAGAAGCAAGCCCTCCCTGTGAACCAGCACCATGTGCAGTCTGCCTCTGCTGGAAGGACTGCCAGCCCCAGCCTCTTCGGGCACGCGGTCTGGGAAACAAGAAGATCCAACCCCCGCTCCCCCACGGTGGGTGACTGGCTGATCCAGAGAAATGCAAGCTATTATGTGAAGTGCTATGATGGTGACTACTGAGGTGAAGTGCAGTTTGATGCTTGTCGTGTTTGGTGTTTCACTGACTTTGCAGGTCCAGGGTCAGTGGTCTGATTGCCTATTCGGTGGATGAAGGTAGGCAGTGTGGCATCTGTGGGGGGGTCCCCTTCTAAGGGTGGTAGCTGTTGTTGATTCCCTATTGTCTTGTTTTGGGGTCCTGTATCGTTTTCATTGTTTTGTTGGATTGGGTTTTATTCTGTTTAGTTTTGTTTGTTTTCATTATATCCGATGGCTTGGGCAGCTATTTCAAAGATAGCAAGATATATTATGGTAGCCATTTTGGATTTGCTATGTCTTGTTTTGAAATCCTTTATTGCATTCATTGTTTTTAGTTGGTTGTATTCTGTTCTGTTATGTTTGATTTTTACTATGTCTGAAGATATCTGCAGCTATTTTGATGACAACAAGAGGCATTACGGTAACCATTGTTGATTTTGTATTATTTTAAAGTCGTGTGTCACACTGGTTTGTTTTGATTGGCTCTATTCTACTTTATTTTACTTGGTTTATTCTTTTTAAAATAAAAAAAATTAAAAAATTAAAAGTCAAAAAAATAAAATAAAAAGGGCTAGGGATATAGCTCAGTGTGAAGCAGCTGGGTTCAATCCTCAGTATTGAAAAAAAAATATTAAGTATTGCCTAATTTCTCTCCATAGAGAATGGAGCAGTCTCCTCTGCCCCGGCATTGTATGAATGATACCCTTGACAGCACAGAATGCCCTCTTCTTTTTTTTTTTTTTTTTTTTGGTACTGGGGATCAAACTCATGACTTTGCACTTGCCAGGCTTGTGCTGCTGAACTAAACCCTTGGTCCACAGAATGTCATTTTATACTTGCCAATCAGATGAAAAATGATCTCTTGGTGAAGCTATAATTTGTATTCATTTAAGAGGAGTAAGGTAAACACTTAATCATATATTTAAAAACAAAGAACCTCTTTAAACACTGATACAGCACAATCCCAAAAAAAACTTTAAGAAAGCAAGGGCAAAATACTGCAGTGTGCTAACATTTGTGCATAAAAAGGGGGAAATATAACATGTATTCATATCTGTTTATGCATGAAATACCCTCAAAGGAACACACTCAACACAGTAGTCCTGGATTCTTAGGATAATGGTGATCCTAGAGTAGGGATAGGAGAAAGATTTCTCCATTGCATATTCTTTTGTACTTTTGAGTTTTGTGTCTTTATCTATTCTCTTACCAACAACAAAAAAGATTAATTTTACAAGTAAAAATGCTTCAAAAATATTCTTAAATCATTATAAAATAATGTATATTTAATGACATGAAAACGTTCATGAACTGCTTAGAGAAAATAACAGGTTATAGAAAAAAAGTGTCTACATAATCTAAATCTAGTAATCATAATATGCATAGAAAAGGATGAGAAGGCTATAATCAAAAGCACTAACAATAATTATCTCTGAGTAGTGCGTTTACTTTCTTTCTGTGCTTTTTCCTATTTTGCAAATTTTCTGCTTTGAAAATGTATTGCTTTTGAAGCTAAACAGAAATGTTAGTCTTAAGAAGCTATTGTAAATAGCAATAAAAATTTAACAAAATACAAAGCAACATAAATATACTCATCACTTTAAATAAGCCACCCAAAGAAAAGTGCTTATCATATGATTCCATTTATAGACTGTTTAAGAGCAGGCCAAATTTATCTGCATTGAGACATGACAAAGAAACTGCTGCTAGGTAGGGGAGGGTGGTAATGGAGGAAAAGAGGCTTGAGGACTGGGGATTTAGCTCAGTGGCACAAGTGCCGGCCTGGCAAGTGTGAGGTAGTGAATTCAAACCCTGGTACAAAAAAAAAAAAAAAAAGAAAGAAAGAAAGAAAGAAAGAAAGAAAGAAAGAAAGAAAAGAAAAAAAGAAAGAAAAGCAAAGAGGCTTGATATAGTTGAGCAAGTGATCCAAATACTTTGTCTTGATTTGCAGGATACTTACACAGGTGTGTGCATATGCACAAATTCCTTGAGTTACACACTCAAGATTTGGGGATTTTACATTTAAGTGTTCACAAATAATATCTCAATTTTTAGAAGTAAATTTAGCAGAATATATTCCCACATGAATATATTGTGAGAGTTATAATTATGGGAACATTCCTGGGGTCATTCAGTGGTAAAGAAAATGGACTCTGGAACCAGACCTAGATTTGAATTCCACCTCTGTCACTTTTAGGTCTGTGAATATGAGCTGGTTACTCAACCTCTCTCTGTCTCAGTTTCTTTATTTATGAAACTAAAAACAATAATAGGACTTACCTCCTAGGATTACTTGAAGAATCAAATTAATGTGCATTATGTCTTTAAAAGTATATGTAGTAGCCAGGCATGGTGGTGCATGCATGTAAACCTAGCACTCAGGAGGCTGAGGCAAGAGGATCACTGTGAGTTGGAGGCCAGCCTGGAGTACACAGTGAGTCCAATGCCAGCCTGAACTACATAGTGAGACCCTGCCTCAAAAAAATTTAAAAAAATGTGGTAAACGTTTTCTGTAAAAGCTTCTTCTGCCAAAGGTAAACACAAAAGTTCTCTTTGTTTTTCCAATACACAATCATGCGCATGTGCTGGCACCCATTTGCGCACATATGCACATATGTATACACAATACATGAACTCTCTGAAAATGCCTCTATTCTACTGGACAAAATTACCAAGAAACAAACAGAAAGGAAACTAATAGCTAGAGTGATACCATTTATAGAGAAAAAATAAAGCAAGTTTTAGACTAACATATTTTAAGACATGCATATTTTGGCTTGCATAAAACATTTTACAAAGTTTCTGCAGTAACGAAATTTTCAAAAATCCTAACAGTAAAAGAATATATTTTCATATTCAGAATCAGAATTCAAGATTGCTGTGAGTTCGAGGTCAGTGGGGTACAAAGTGAGTTGCTTTTTTTTTTTTCTTTTTGCGGCACCGGGGATTGAACTCATGACCTTGCACTTGCCAGGCAGGCACTTTGGCCACTGAGCTAGATCCCCAGCCCTACAAAGTGAGTTTAAGGCCTACCTGAATTGCACAGTGAAACCCTGTCTCAAAAAGACCAAAAAAAAAAAAAAAACCAAAAATTTAAAAAATTAAAAACCCATATAAGTTTAATATCTGAAATCTTCAAAGTGACAAAATACCCAAAGAAGTATTCTACAAGAAAAAGATTCACATTGACAGACAGCACAAATTTTAAGGAAAACTATTGTATTACAGGGAAAAGTCAAAATCTAAGAAACAAGAAGACAAAGATCTTCCTGTATTTAAAGCTTAAAATCTTAACTTGTAGATCAGCAGTACAAGCACCTGCCTGGCAAGTGTGGCGTTGAGTTCAATCCCTGGTACCTAAATAAATAAATAAATAAATATCTAACTTGTTTGTAATATAAATAAATTTTTATCACTAAATGTGAACAACTTAATTTTCTGAACTAAAGACAGAAGATACACATAATGGACACAAATCTCAGATCAGTCACTAATATTAGTAATAGTCAAAATGTGTGTCCTATTTCCTACTTGCCAGGCACCACTGTATTTACTTACATTTAATAATTTAATAAAGTATACACTATTAGTAACCCCACTTTACAGAAGAGGAAATTACAGAATGGAGAGACTGAGTAACTTTCCCAAGTTATACAGCTAATACGTGCCTGAAGTATGATCTGATTTTGCACCTGTACTCCCACCACCAGGCTTTTAACTACAGACAGTAATTGTGTAAACTCAGTGAAAAGACATGATATGTTCAATAGATAAGCAGCCAGTGTGAGAGATATACAAAGAGGTAACCAAATGACAGATTTTATTTCCCATGCCAAAGAATTTCCTCCCAGCAAAGATGGTGAATTTTATCTTGTTACCTGTGGAAAAAGTCCTCTGAAATCTAACCAAAAGTCTTGAAAGCAATTGAAAATAAGAAGTAATTTATTCAAATCCTTTTTACAAGAATGTAATCTGTTCCCTAACCCTAACCTAAGAGAATATTTAAATTTGGTTACTGGCAAATTTAAGTGGTATTTTCATGTTTTCTGTTCATTACAGTTGCAACTATTAAAAAATCTTTTATAGTCTTTAGAGGCACCAAGTACAATAATCATTAAGTTTTATTCCATCAAGTATTTAATAATTTGGAAAGCTAACTCTGACTAAACCCTGAAGTGATCATAGCAAGACTCCTTTGTTAGCTCAAGGAAAACCTCAAACTAGAATGTTGTAAAAGTTTTTCCCTATCCAGAGATGCCTGAAGGGTGGATGTGATTTACACAGAAAGTGAGCTTTCCAGACAGAGAGAGCAACATAGGCTAAGGCCTAGAGGCAAGAGAGCATAGTGAATTTTCAGTTTTTAGAAGTATAATAACTTAGTATGCCAAAAGTACAATATAAACTGAATGATAGGAAGTAATGTGAAATGAGGCTGTAGGAATAATACAGTAATGCCTCTGTTCACGAACACATCTGTTCACAAACAATTTGGTTTCTGAACAGAAGCATTTGGCAAAATTCCGCTTCCACTCACAAACTCTGCATCAACTGATAAATGTAAACATGGCCATCTTCCCTACTCTGACACATGCTCATGGCTTCCTCTAGTTGAGATCGGGGTCGCAGAAGACCTGTACTCACTTGCTGCAAAGCTTCTCTGTGTGCTTTTAGCACAGTCAGTACTGTACAGTATTATTCAATCCAGCATGGCTCCAAAGTACAAAGTAAGCATGGTGGTGAAAAAAAGTGCAGTGGGGTAATGAAGGTTACAAGAACCCGCAGAGTAGTAATGAAGGTAACAAGAAAGTGCACAGTGAAAATGCTAAGAAGGTTTTGAAGAAAATAACCCATTGAAGCTGGGCATGGTGGCCCACACCTGTAATCCTGGCATTTGGGAGGCTGAGGCAGGAGGGTCACTGTGATTTTAAAGCCAATCTGGGCTTCATAGTGAACTCAAGGCCAGCCTGAACTGCAGAATTAAACCCTGTGTCAAAAAAAATGAAAAACAAAACAAAACAAAAAGTAATGAAAATTAACCCATTGAATTGAAGAAAAAAATCCTAGAAAAGCATGAATGTGGCATTTGTATTATTGATCTGGTTTCAGAGTACAATAGTACAATATGGCAAAGTTAACAACCTCAACGATTTGGATGAATAATGATACCATCAAAGTAACTGATGTGGCAAAAGGAATGACAATCTTAGCCAAGCAGAGGACACAAGTGCTGGAAGAGGTGAAAAAATTTATGTTAATGTGGTTGAATGAAAAACAGCTGGCAGGTGATGGTGTTAGTTAAGTCATGATCTGTGAAAAAGCCAGGAACTTGCGGTTATTTACAAGAAAACCCTATTATAAGTGCAACAAGTGATGAATTTAAAGCCAGTAGAAGGTAGTTCGATAAACTCCACAAGAGAAATGGCATCCACAGTGTGATAAGACATAGTGAGGCATTTAGTTCAAGGCTGCTGTGGAAGGCTACACAGAATTCACAGAATTCATGAAGGCAGAAGGATACATCCCTCACCAAGTGTGCAGTTGCAATGAAGCTGGGCTCTTCTAGAAAAAGATGCCAAACAGAACCTGTATCACACAGGAGGAAAAGCCACTTCTGGGGCATAAGCCCATGAAGGACAGACCGACCCTTTTGCTGTGTGTGAACTCAAGTGCCAACCTGAAGATTAAGCCACTACTGGCGCACCATTCCCAGACACCCTGCGCATTCAAGGAACAGAATATGAATAACGCCAGACTGCCTGTTACGATTTATACACTGGGTCAACTTGAGAAGTTTAGAAGTTTAACTGAGAGACTCAGCAGGGAGCCAGGGTTCTTACTCTGTAAATATTCTCATCCTGTGCAAAGGAAGACAAGGACATTTTGTGAGTGTTAGACCCGTCCTGAAGGGTGGGTGTCACACCCACCCTGAAGGGGAGGTGACCTGTGTACAATATAAAGGAGGAGAGGAGGCTTGTTTTCTCCCTTTCTGCTCTGGCTGCTGCCTTGAATTGTTGCCCCAATGCCATGCCACCCTGCCTTGGAGCCAGCTGATTATGGACTGAAATCTCCAGAAACTGTAAGCTAAATAAACCTTTCCTTGCTTCACTTTGGATGTCAGGTATTTTGTCCCAGCAATGAGAGAAAAGTAACCAAGACACTGTCATATGGAGGGCCAATGCAAAAGCTTGGGTCACAATTGTTCATGGAATGGCTTCACGAGGTGTTCACGCCCACTGTTAAGAAGTATTCTTCTGGAGAACAAGCCCCACGTAGGTACCAGCAACATGCACGGACAGCTGCTGGAGTGGGGACAGCTAGATCCAAGCCTTTCCCTATGAGTCAGTACCATTCACAGACTGTGGGAGGGAGAGAACAAGTCCTCCCCCAGAACAAGCACCATGTGCAGGCTGCTGCCAGAGTGGGGACAGCCAGAGCCAAGCCTTTCCCCGTGAGTCAGCGCCATCACAGACTACAATGGATGAGAACAAGCCCTGGACCCCAACCAGTGCCATGTGTGGGTGGCTGCCAAAGTGGGGACATCCAGAGCCAAGCCTTTCTTCGTGAGTTAGTGCCATTCACAAACTGTGAAGGGAGAGAACAAGACCCCACCAAGAAGCAAGGTCCTCCTGCAAACCAGTGCCATGCACAGGCTGCCCCTGGCAGGGGTACAGCCAGACTGCAGAACCTTCCAACTTGCAGGCTGGCAAAGAAGTACCAGTTCTACACACACACACACACCTGTAAGTGACTGGCTGATCCAGAGAAACACAGGCTGCGAATGATAGCTATCCAGGTGAAATGCAATTGGATGCCTGTGGTACTTTGGTGTTTCACTGACCTTGCAGGTCTAGGACCACTGGTCTGATCATCTGTTCAGAAGATAGAAGTACACAGTGTGGCATCTGGGAGGGGGGTCTCCTTCTAAGGGTGGTAGCCATTGTTGATTCCCAATAGTCTTGTTTTGAAGTCCTATATTGTTCATTGTTTTGTTGGGCTGGGTTTTATTTTTTGTTTTGTTTGATTATATCTGATGGCATGTGCAGCTATTCCAAAGATAGCAAGATATATTATGATAGCCATTTTGGATTTACTACTGTCTTGTTTTGAAGTCATTTATTGCATCCCTTGTTTTGTTTTTACTTTTTCTATTCTATTCTGTTCTGTTTGATTTTTACTATGTCTGAAGGTATCTGTAGCTATTTTGCAGACAACAAAAGGCATTATGGTAACTATTATTGATTTTGTAATGTTTCGAAGTCCTATATCACTTACTCTGGCTTGTTTTGATTGGTTTTATTCTGTTTCATTTTCCTCGGTTTTATCCTCTTTAAAATAAAAAAGAAATATTCTTCTGGGGCTGGGGATTCAGCTCAGTGGCACAAGCACCTGCTTGGCAAGCACAAGATTGTAAGTTCAATTCCCAGTACCAAAAAAAAACCCTTCTGACAACCAACTGCCTGAAAGGTGTCTACTCCTGATTGGACATTGCCCCAGCACACCTTTCCGTCATGATGGATGACATGGACGTTGAGTGTGACTTCATAAAGATCAAGTTCATCCCCCAAAGCACAACATCCCTTCTGCAGCCCATGAACCAGCAAGTGGTCTGCAACTCTAAGAAGTTGTACACAAAGGCTCTCCTCATCAAGTATTTAATCACTGAAGAAATGTTCTTGACTCTGAGAGAGTTCCAGATGAAACATTTCAATATGCTCCACTGCATTAACATCATTGACAAAGCCTGGCACGATGTCCATAAAGAAAGATAAACCACACTAGGCATGGTGGCACACACCTGTAAACCCAGCACTCAGGAGGCTGAGGCAGGAGGGTCACTGAAAGTTTGAGGTCAGCCTAGGCTACTAAGTGAGTTCAAGGCCAATCTGAAGTTCACAGTGAAACCCTGTCTCAAAAAAAAATATATATATATACACACTAAAGTCATTTGTAAAAAAAAAATGGAGGCAGGCAACCCATTTGGAACCCCTTCTGTCTCTCTCACACAGAAGCTTTCTTTCTCTCAATAAATATGTTCTGCTCTTAACCTCCATTGTTCCTAAAATTCATTCTTCGATTTTAGAGAAAAACTCGTACTGGACATATAGAACTCTATAAAAGTCCCTAGAAAAGACAGAGTCTTCTGCTCTCTAGTAACCAACTCAGAGAGAAGGCAGAGGCAGGCCCTCCTCAGCGCGCATTCCAAAAGACAAAGGGAGACACTGCTCTCCAGTCACCAACTCAGAGTCAAGGCAGAGGCAGGCCCTGCTCAGTACACATTTCAACAGACAAAGGGAGATGATGCTCTCCGGTAACCAGCTCAAAGGGAAGGCAGAGGCAGGCCCTCCTCCGCATGCATTCCAGCAGCCCTCAGGACACTTCTGCCTCAGGTAACCAGCAAGGGCTGGGAAAAACAGAAGCAAGCCCTGCACCAGAGCATCCAATGGCCACCGTTGGATACCTCTAGCCAGCACTGGCCAGGAAAACCAAACAGTCACGCGCCAGAGAAATTGTAGCCAATATGGGACGTTCCTAAAACCCCACTACCCGCTTGTTTGGAAGAACCCAGGAAAATGTTAAGACGAAGAAATAAAAGGCAGTCCCTGGACTCCAAAAAAGGAGAGCAAATCCAGGAGATGAAAATGTGGAAGAGATCAGGAGTCACACACCTGAAGTTTCTGCAGTGATGGCAACTGAAGTAGAGACAACTCCATGAGGCTATAAAAGAAATTAGAACAGAAATACTATCTCAAGTAAAAGAAGAAATGAAAAACATAATAAAAGAATTGCTAAGCTTCTATAAAGAAGACATAAATAAAAAAAACAGAGGAGGAAAGGAAAATGAGGGAAATCATGAATGAACAATGTAAGAGAGATTTTTGAATGCATGAAACAGATTCAAAGAGATATCCAGGAAATTAAAATCTCCATTGAAAGCTGGCAAAAGCTTGTGAAAGAAACTGAAAACAGACTTTCAGACCTTGAAGACAGGTGTACAGCTTGTGATCGGGATAGGAAAGACCTCTTAAAAATAATGAGGAACCAGGAAATAACAATTCAAAGACTGCAAGATGATGCAAAGTGAAATAATTTATGAGTGATAGGTATCAATGAAAAAGCAGAGGTCAACACAAAAGACATAAAAATTCTATTTACATAAGTACTAGCAGAAAACTTCCCAAACATGGGAGAAAGAAGTGCTATTCAGATAAGTGAGGCATATAGAACTCCAGCTAGCCATAACCAAAGTAAAT
>RJWT010055278.1:0-10183 GCA_004365215.1 Cuniculus paca
TATATATGCAAAGGAAATGGAATCAGTTTGCAGAGAACCAATGAGCTCATAGACTCTCGAAAAAAAACAGAGTTGGAGATACTTGAGCATCTTTTGATAAAAACAGAGATTTATCATGCAAAGTAAAGAAGCAAACAACTCCCTCTCCCATTAGAACACTGGATCACAGTTTCAATGATCTCTTCATGTTTAGGTCCGGAGATGATCAGTGGTCTCCAAAGATAAATCTGATGCTTAGTTTAATGCAGATATGGTGTTCTGCTATGCTCCGTGTCTGTAGGAGTTAAGCTTACTTGTGTGTGTTTAGTGGCTGTGAGAGCCATTTAGAGGGTCAGAAAAAAAATTTCTGGGGGTGTGTAGGTGGCTTATAGAACTGTAACAGTGGGGACTGTGTCTAGTTCCTAGCCCCTTTCTCTCTGGTTCTTTTCCCTTCTCTCTTTCTCTGCTTCCTACATATATGAGTTAAGTATCTTTGGTCCCCCAAAGCCTTCTACCATGATATTTCCACCCTGAAACCAGTTAACGATGGACTTCACCCTTTCAAACCATAGACCGAAGTAAACCTTTCTTCTTGTAAGTTGTAGCTATCAGGAATTTTGTTCCAGCTACAGAAAACTGACTCATACACCTATGAAATGTGACAGAACTGAAAAATAAACATAGAAAACTCACTCCCTGAGTGTGCAGAAGGCTAATACCACCTGCCAGTCCTCCTTTATCTTTTTTCTCATTTGCAGAAAGAAGTGCTAGCTGCAGATTCTTTCTGTCGTCTTTCAAGTCCACTGCTCCAAAGATAACAGCATTCATGCAAAATCATCCATTTGTCTTCACTGGCACCTAAAAAAGTGAATTGCCAAAGCAGATGCATTTGTAGCTTAAAAAATCGCTGCATGCCGATGTGAATAGAAGACCATAATCTCTCATCTGATTAGCAGAGGAGTTAATTCAAGGACACCCCAGAACAAAGATAAACAATTTCTCGAGTGAAGTGTCCACATTTCACTTTTCACCCCATACATGAATGTATGTTTTGTCAAATACTATGATGACGATGAATTCTCTTCCCCCTTGAAATTAGACTAAAACCATTGTCAAAGAACTCACTATCAACAAAAAAGGTCTTACATCCAAAACGATTTAAAACATCTATTTTAGAAAACAACTGGATAATTTGGAAATTGTTGCCAAATCGCTCTGTTCCTAAGAATGTGTTAATTAAAATTGCCCTTGCTGGACACAATGTCCAAGACCCACAATTTAAATGAGGAGAGATTTAATTCGTCTCACAGTTTCAGGGGGTTCAGTCCATGGTCTCCTGGTTTCCAGGCAGAATCATCATGGCGGAAGGACAAGGAAAAGGAGAGATATCCGGATCGTGGTGGGCAGCAAGCGGAATATAGACAGGAAAGGGGTGAAGGACCACATACAGTCCTCAAGGTCAGATCTTCAAGACCCCCTGAGATGTTCCCAGAAATGTGTGCCTGAATCTCTAGGGTGGCTTCCCAAACAATTAGGTTCAACCGCCAAGATTATGACTTTATTAGTCTGGGTTGTCCAGAGAAATGAAAGCAATGTGGGGATGACAATGCACAATGTATGTACCATTGTTGCCCCCGATTGATGTGTTTTGAAATTTTGTTGTACTTTTCCTCCTCCTCCTCCTCCTCTTCCTCCTCCTCCTTCTCCTCCTTCTTCTTCTTCTCTTTTTAGCCTTGAAATAAAATGGATTTGAAAAAAAAGAAATAAAAGCAATGGGATATAACTTAGTGTGTGTTGTGTGTGTGTGTGTGTGTGTGTGTGCATACATAGTACCAAATTTCCCCTTTTCCTATCTCCCAGTTTTACTTTTAGTAAGAACATCAGTCAAAATGAACAAAGTCCAATTCTACTTCAATGAAAATGATCTCTTATTAACTACTTTATTTTCAACGACACTATCGGATTCACTCATTTTTCATTGAGGACTTTTTTAAGGACACCTTGAGGATACCAAATTGTGAGAATTCTCAATTGGTTCTCTTACCAAAAAAAAGCATAGAATTTTTATATAACATACACACATCTCCCCACGCATTGTAAATCATTTCTGTGTTACATACAATACCTTTTATAGTTCAAAAAATGCAAGGTGGATTGTTGTTATACTGTATTGTAAAGGGAGTAGCCAAGAAGAATATAGTGTCTGTAACTGGTAAGGACAAATACATATTTTCATTTAATATTTTATACCTGCCATTGAATCCATGACTGCATAACCCACAGATGTGTGGAAGGGATTCTATTTCCTAATAAATTCCCTTTCTGAGAATTGTGCTAAAACTTCAGTGGGTAACTTTGAGTGATCCAGAATGCAATTCATAAAATATTCATTCATTCTGATGCCATGTATTTCATGAATAGTCCCAGAAAGATATATTGTGAGGCTGAATGGACCAGGCAGGTCAACGTAGGAAACTAGAGGAAAACAGGAGGGAGAGAGAGAGAGAGACCGATCCTACAGGAAAAGGTAAAAAGAGATCCTCTCATAATTCATGGTACATGTTTAAATTCTGAAAAATCATTAGAGCAAAAGACACATTGCCATCATCCACTGCAAAATCCAGATCAAGATCCTCCCAGCTTTGCACATGCTCATCCCAGCATCCTGGCTGCTTTCCTCAGCAGCTCAGGAATCCTCTTTCCTGAGGGTCTTTAGCTGCACTGTCCTGGCAGCCTCGATGTCCCAAATGGACTCAAAACCTTGACCTTTCCTAGTCACTTTGACCTTGGGGAGGAGCTGGGAGTCACGCAATGCCAGCTCCAGTGACTGAGGTGGACGAGGACACAGCATCATGTGTTTCCAAGCTGCCTTTCTGCTGGACGGCGCTCGGCAGCAGCCGTCACCAGGTTTTTGATCACGACTCACAAATTCCTTTAGGAAAGAGGTAGATGCTAAGAACTAAGAACCACAGGGATGGAATCCAGGCCATGCTTAGCATGCAGTAGATCCCAGAGGTGTTTTCCAAGACTACAGCCACAACAGGAGGAGAGTTGGGAGTTTGCAGAGACCACACATACCTGTCCGTTCACGTAGTTACAGGTATTACGAGTACTGTTCATATCCGTTCCTCTTCTGGTCTTACTGAAGCATCTGCAGGATGCATAACAAGGTACTCATTTGCCCTTCTAAAGGAATAACTTTGGTAACTGTGTTTTATTATAATTAAATTCCTTATTAAACCTATGTGTTTCATTTGATTCTCAGAATACACCAAGATCTTCTCAAGGTTATGAAACAGTTAGTTTGTGAATTCCTCTTTTACTCAGTGTTAATTTCCTAGAGCTAAAACAAGAGTTCCACAGCCTGGAGGCTTATACTGATCACACTTCCTATCTGGTCCTGGGGCTGAGCCTGAGGTCCAGGGATGGGCAGCACTGGCTCCTCCCCATGTCCCATACGCCGTCCCTCCGTGTGCATCTGTGTCCTCCTGCCCTCTTCTCAGCAGGACCCTGTCCTGTGGGGCCGGGGCCAACCTAGGGACTCAGTTTACCTCCTCCCGTTCTCTAAGACCCCATCGCCAACCACAGCTGTATCCTGCAGTCCAAGAAAGTCAGGACACTGTCCTGTAAATTTTGGAAAGAGAACAAAATCCAGGCTATATAATAACTATCCTCAGACATCCAAAACCACACCCAACCTATCAAAAAGCAACCCTTATCGCATCTTTTTCTTTTTTAATTTTCTTATTTTGAGAGAGCGTCTTGCAAAGCCACGAATTCACCCAGGTTGGACTCAAATGTTTGGTTCTCCTGCCTCAGCCTCCAGGGTGCAGGAATTACAGGTGTGCATCACCACAACCAGCTCCTCACGGATTTCAGTCCCAGTCATCGGGGCAGCGTGGGTGGTGCACGGGTCCCCACACCCCAGCAGTACTGCATCAAGAAGGAAAGGTTAGTGCTTGTGCTCGGAAGTGTAAAGACAACAGCTGACACCAAGCAAGGTGCCACACATCGCTGTTCCCTTCCACTGAGAACTCCTGCTTCTCCCCAGTGAAACATCCTTCTGCGTTCAGTACTAACTACACCTCTCCCAGCTCACGCTGGTCAAAATATCTTATTTTGTCTCTCAAGCTCTGATGAATGACAGAACCTACATACTGGGGTAGTAGAGTCCCTAATGATCGCCTGCAGGACTTGAGTCACAAAACACTGTGCTTCACCCCATCACAAAAAACTGCTGAGCCTTGCGGGGAGAAATGAAGAATCAGATGTCTTACATGTTCCCTTGTATTGTGGACCAGTTGGCATGTGCACCACACTTTGAAAATCACTCCAGTCTGTGCTTACCCATGTTACAACAGCACAGCTCTCCATAGCTAAATTTCGGAAGCTGCCTAGGTGTCCGTCAGTAGATGAATGAATAAAGAAACCCTGGTGCTTACACACAGTGGAGTACTACTCTGCCATCAAGAAGGATAATGCTGAGTCACATGGAGGAAAGCAGATCCACCAGGAGACTATAATGTTAAGTGAGATAAATCAGAGACACAGGTACAAATACTGGGCTTCTCTTCCATGAGAAACCCAAATTATAAATGAAGAGCCAGATAAAAGGTGGATAACAGGAAGTATAGCTATAGATCTTTTTCAAAGGGTAAGGGACCAAGAGATGGAGAGGAGAGGAAGGACAAGGGCTTGAAAGAAGACACTGAGATGTGTTCTCTCCATGCACCAACTCCACAGAAGGGATGTGATCATTGTGCTGCGAACATGAACTGATTAAAATAAAGATCAAAATAATAATAATAATAATTATGGCCAGAACTCATCCATGGAAGATCAGAGGCCTACAATGGAAAAAACTATTTTTTTTTCTCCCAGTTGAGCAGCTAAGCAGAGGTCCACAAAGGGCACCTTCGTTTTTAAGCTCTCTGTGCCTGTAGAAACAAAGAGAGGCAGAGACAGAGCTGAGAGACACAAAGAGAATCAGAGAGTGGAAATGTTCACTCTAGATTTCTCTAGACCGTCCACGATCCCCTCAAAGCAATCAACTTCTTTTTCTGTTTCAGCTGTTTTCCACTTGGTTCCTGTCCTATTTAACCAAAACAGACCTGACCAACACCGTACTCAGCAAAAATAAAAAACAGAAAGAGAAAAAGAAAGAAAGTGGAGTCATGTAGACAGGGCGGTGTAAAATCAGATACTGCCCACACGCAAATCCATTGACATAAGAGGTTCAAGCCCACTCGAGTGGAACAACTTTGAAATATTGGCCTAAAATAGTCTTGAGTTTCGGAGGCAATAAAGACCCCAGCTCATAATTGCACTGCACACACGACAGTCTTTGGTCAGAAACGGATGAGACAGTGCCAGAGAGGAAAGACCAGACAACCACGCAATTTCTTCCAGCGAGCCCTGAGATTTTAGTCACTGCATTTTCCTAGATGCCGGTAAAAGATCTTAGCACATCTTTTACCTTCTCCTTTCTTTTCACTCACTCTTGCATCAAAATAACAAGACGAGCCGGGCCTGGTGGCTCACACCTGTAATCCCAGCCCTTGGGAGGCTGAGGCAGGCGGATCCTTGTGAGTTCGAGACCAGCCTGGGCTACAAAGTGAGCTCAAGGCCAGCCTGAACGGCATAGTGAGACCCTGTCTCAAAAAGACAAAAAAAGAAGAAAAAATTCACTTTATTTAATTAAGATGCACCACTTGATGACTGTCTAGCCATTTAATAATTGTGTGTTTGCCATTAAAAGGGTCTTTCTTCTGTTTAATTACTTTAATTTGTTTTGCTCTCTGCGCTCAGACCCATCCGTGATGCCTCTAGCCAGAAAAAATGCTTCAACTCCTAAATCAAGTCAAACGCAGACCGACCGTGACCAAGTTTTCCTCTTCACCACACGAAGATGCAAGCAACTTGGGGCAAATTTGTTAAGAGTCATAAATAAATCTTTAGAAAGAAAAAAATATAATTAACGTAGCATCCCAGCCAAAAGAGTGGTGCATGGCCAACACGTTTCTTATTTTTAACCTACAAATTCTAATATACCGTTAGGTCATGGAAACATAATTTGTTATACTATACCAATGACATGCAAGAAAAAAAATCACTTGAAGGAAAGAGACTTTATGTCATCCTGAAGTACAGACCTCATTCAGAAAATAACTACAAAACCCACAGCTCATCCATTCCTTGTGTTTTCTGGAAAAGTTCTGGTTCACAATGCACACTGCTCCTTCTGGGAAAGTCTTTGTGGATAACACATATTTTAGGCTTCAAAAGTTTCCAAAAAATACAGTACAAGAACCTCCATCCATCGACTGACATGGGTACTAACGATTATTTTGAATTTCCTTCATTCCGAAGCTATTGGAGAAACACATCCGGAATTCATTAAGCCTGTGTCTTGCAGGAACTCAGTTTGCTTGAAAACTGTGTGCACGGGAGGATTTTGGAGGTGAATTGTAGAGTACTTTTACTTTCATTGCCCTCTCAATTCTACTTAACTTCTCCTCCACATTTTTAAACAAGATTCTATATGCAAAAGAGAAAATGTAAGTAAAAGAAACCCACCTTAAAAATAAATTTTAAAAAAAAAGAGCTTACTGCATTTTTCATTTTCATGGGTATGCGTGGTGCTGGGGATTCAGCCCTAGATCTTTCAACTGAGCTCCACCCCCCAATCCTTTTTAAGTTTGTTTTTTTATTATTTTGAGCCTGGATCTCGCTAAATCGCTAAGTTGTCCAGGCTGGGCTCCGACTTGTGATCCTCCTGCCTCGGCCTCTCAGAGTGCTGGGGATACAGGTGCGCACAAATGCGCTCACATTACTTGTTTGATAAAACAAAATAATACACCTCCTTTTTCTTTAATTTCTCCTTCCTCCCACTTGCTTTTCCTCTTTTCCTGACTCCTTTTTCCGCTCCCTTTTTCCTCCTTCTCGAACAATCAGTGTGTAACTGAAAGGAATGAAAAAAATCAGAGCTACCACAAGCACGAAGTGCATAGTGGGACCCGCCAGTGAGTGGGGATACAGAATCCCTTCGGCCCCTGCCTCCTCCTGGGAAAGCCTCTTCCCTCTTCCTCCTCCCAGGAAATCCTCCTACCTCTGCCTCCTACCAGAAAAACCCTCCTGCCTCTGTCTTCTCCTGGGACACCTACCTGCTCCTGCCTCCTCCCCGGAAACCCTCCTGCTTCTGCCTCCTCCAGGGGCTCCAAGCAGCCCTGGGCTGTGGACCCATCACTGCAGTGTCCCCCTCTATCTCCACGAGGCTTCTCCCCTCTACATCTGCCTGTCTGAATCCTCATCCTCACCGCTTATCCGTGGGTTAGAGACCCATCTTGTGACCTCGTCTGAATCATGACTGCAAATATTCTTCTCGCAGACAAGGACTCTCTCAGAGTTTTAGATCTCAAATTTCAACAAATCTTTCATGGGGAAAAATAATCAAATCCTTTAAAAAAAGACATGAATGGAGAGAAACTGCTATAAAAGTCTTGAGCATGAAAGGAAAGAGAGACAGGTGAAGACTCACACGCTCAGGTCCTTCTAGCCTCACCTGAGGTCTCCATCTCCTCTCCCCACCAAAGATCCACCTGGAAACCTCAGAAAACTCCACCTCGGGAAAGAACCGAAGCGATGGAAAGCTGATTGTGCAAAGCTACAAAACTGGTGATTCTCTTCCATCATACTCTGTCTGTTGCACTGGCCTTGGGTGTGATTTTACTGATTTAAACAAGCTCGAGTTAGGCAAAAAGAGGATTACTGTTGAAAAAAAAGCGATAAAGGGTAGGGAATTGTCTTTGCAGATCTGAACACGTATAATTCATAGGTACCAGAACGCTCTCTCCTCCAAACTCACGGAATGACTCAGTAGCTCTTCTCGGTGGTAACCGACCTTGCATTTATTTTTAATTATTCTGAAGACACCCTCTAGAAAGGAGTCCTCTGTTGAAAGATCAATTTCATAATTAGACTTTGACATGAGCAGAATTACATTGATTTACACCTTGGGAGCTAAAATAGAAATTCTGGTGATAAGGACTTGGATTTTGCAAGTCACCCACGGTCTCAGGGCAGTTCTGGAAATTACTAAAATACGACAGAGCTCAAAATCCTGAGATAGCAAAGTGTTGGCCCGAATACCCAGCCCTTCGTTGAAGGGTCTCTTGGAATACGATATCCGATAAGGTTTCATATCTTTAGTCCCATAATGCAGACACAATGTAGCCCACACTGCGCTGTTCCAAACTGTTTTAGGATCTCTCCCCGATTGAAGCCTTCAAAATTATGTACTTAATTTCTTTTTTGCACCTTTATACACCTATCGCCATCATATAGTACCTGTAGAACAACATCCTTTATCCTTAGGTATCATTCAAAACAGACATTTTAATCTAGCCAGACTCATTGTGTAATTTGCTTTTTATATTCAATAAAGTTGTTAACTAATACGGCTTTTAGTGGTGAAAAAAAAAAAAACAGGAAGACCTTTACACATTTATTAACAAACGTAAGTTCATGAAAATGATCTTCTGGCTACATAATTTATGAAGTAATTAATTCTGACTCAAACAATTATTTACTTGAAATTCAATTTTGCTGTGCAACGGAAAGCAATGTTTCTTTGGCATGACATAATAAAGTTGTTGTGTAATTACTAATTAGTCTCAGGCATGACAAGTGTTTTAATTAAAATCACTGAAACAGTTAAGCATCTATCACTCTTTTGTTCTTCTTTTCCCACTATTCACTTTAGATCAACTGCTTACCAACCCCTCGGAGGTCACACATTAGGTGCAGAACAGTTGACCAGGGGCTGAATTATTCTAGTTATTTTACCAATGGTTCAGTGCAAGGAAGGAAGAAAGCTTTTTTACCTGGGATGTTCTATAGAATATCTAGGAAACTCAAGCCCAGCGTGGTGGCTCACGCCTGTCATCCCAGCACTCGGGAGGCTGAGGCAGGAGGATCCTTGCAAGTCTGACACCAGCTGGGGCTGCAAAGTGAGCTCAAGGCCAGCCTGAACAGCATAGCAAGACCCTGTCTCAAAAAGAAAAAAAAAATCTGGGAAGCTCATAAAACATTGGTGAGCGGTGCTCTCCGTTAAAAAAAAGCATAATATATCAAAATCATCATAGTTGAACAATGCCGTAGCAGAAAATGCCCCTCCCAGCCAGTTTCTTAGTTGCCTTGGTAACAGTTCGTGTTGCAGTCCTGGTTGCTTCTGTCACCTAGAAATGGCTGGTCACTGTGATGCACCTTGTAGGAACCAATCAAACACAGTCAAGAATTCTGCTTCTTGCTTTCAACCCCATAAAATTCTCCCTCCCCGGGCCCTTAGGCCCTGATATTTTGGGAATGATCCCAATCAGCGCCCATCAACTGGGTGTCATTTCAGTGTCACTCCTTGCCTGTGCAATACTACAAATGACCTTCCGATCTTGCATAAGCAAACAGCAAAGACAACACAGAAGTGGCTGGAGATCATCTCTAACCCTGCCTTCAGGCGTCCTACCAAGCAATCAAGAGCTTGAATACCCCACATAATTCCTCAGAATCTGAGATTTTTTGGGGCCACCCCTTGGGCCCCAGGAGAGGAAAAGATGGTCCTTGAAACCGTTTGACATCTGTTTGACATGCTCGAGTCTACAAAGATGGGCATTGGCTGAGTCTCGTGATGGTTATGGATCAGACAGAAGTCATCAAGAAGACCCAGGACTGAACTTCTGCTGATGGTTACAGAAGGAAGGTTCTGCTGGGCCTGCCCGGTGGGGTCCCCCACGAGCATCAACACCGACAGAGAACAGAGACGTCCAGAGATGCCACACACCCTCTGCCTTTTAACTCGAAAATTTTTTTCTCTTTGTGTATCACACAGGATTGTTTATGTCTAACCCGGTGGACTTGCAGTTGCATGATAGAATAGTTTGCATGGTCGCATTTGCAAGGGGCAGAAGCTGGTACGCAACTCTTCCGTGGTGAGAACATGTGACTTCCAGGGCTTAGAATTCACGCTGAAATTTTACCACCGTGGCGACGACATCAGGAGACGGAGGCTCTGAGGTGCTGAGGGTGGAGCCTCAAGGGTAGGATCTGTGTCTTCATCACAGAGACCCCAGAGAGCCCCTGCCTCTTCCACCCCATGAGGACACAGCGAGAAGGCTCTGCGGATGACCAGGAAGCAGCCAGTCTCCCAATC
>RJWT010055279.1:0-10180 GCA_004365215.1 Cuniculus paca
CAGGATATCAAGGCAGGAGCATATGTCAGAACAAGTATTCACAGCTCAAGAATCAGGGTCCTACAGTCCTCCTCAAAAGCATAACCCCAGTAACCCAAAATCCTCCCACCAAGTCCCCTAGACTTGAGTATCAAGCTCTATGCATGAATATTTCAGGGACATACATCCAAACTATACAGAGGGGAAGTAATGGGTATAATTTTCAATACACAGTTTTAAAGGAAAGGAATTCATCGTGTTCCCCCACTCTTCCTCCATCCTGATACCTGGGATGTGAATATAGTAACAAGTTGTGTTGGACCATTCCAATAAGACAAACATAGCAGGGATGGTAGAGTTTTAAGGTAGAAAGATGCTGGGTAGCTGGATGACTCACTGAGGCAGAGTCAACATGCTGGACTCCGGTAATCAATCTCAGATCGTTATAAATCGTGAGAATTTTTTCATATTTAGGTCACTGAAAAATGTGAGTCTCTCTTGTATATAGCCAAGCTTACACTCTAATATATCCTGAAGACCTTCAATAAAGTCTGGTTGCACCCTACACTTATCTGAGCAACACGTTTTGGAGAGAAAGCATTGAGAAGAGGCTCAGCAAACACAGAAGGTGGAGAAAAAGATCTGCCTGCACGGGTGTCATCTGCAAGGTGTAGCTCTTGTTTCGGCAGAAGCAAGACTCATCACTAGAAGTGACAGAGGAGTGTAAACCCCTTCATTTCTAATGCCTAGAGAGATGGGTATTTGTATCAAAATATAGAGTACAGATGAGAATTTGTATCAAAATTATTAAAGTTTCCAGGACTTAGCATCCTAGAGGTGTGGGGATACGAGAGCAGCACACACATATATGTGGCAAGCAAATTTGCATGTACATATCCACACATGCATGCATGTGTACCTATGCTCACATAAAACAACATCCATGCTTCACGAATGGGAACTTTCCAGTGGGAAAATAGTCCCAGAAAAAAGTTCTAACCACAAAATGACAGCTTCTCCATTTAGTAACACTATTTGTTTAAACTAAGCTTTCTTTTGAGTTTATTTTAAAATGTAATTTTTGTGACTTTGAAAGCAAAGAAAGATCGCCATACTTCTGGACACAGAGAATGCTACTTAATCTATTTTTTTGCTGAAGATAATATTCTGGTGACTTTCAAGATAAAATAGTTAAAATTAATAAATAGGAGTCCACTGTATCTTATTAATTTGTTTTGCAAGGATGATGGAAACAGCTGCATTAAATTACACAGTAAATACATCTTACTTTATTCACTTTGTATTTATAGTGCTTTTTAGGATGTTATCACTTTAATTATTAAGCTCCCCTGTGCGGTTCACAGCAATTATTATTATCGTGGCATCATTATATAGAATGGAAATTAAAACATAGTAAATAGAAGATGTTAATCCCACACATTGTAATATCAAAACCACAACCACCTACTAGCAGTAATCAGACAAGAAGTTCTTTGAGTCTGGGTGTCATTTTACTTAGCCTTGGAGCATTCCACTTAAAACGTGAGCAGTTTTTAGACTATGGAATAACCACAGTGTGAGGAACAATAATGGTAGGACACAGTCCAGGCCCCCCTTGAACTCTGAGAATTTGCATTACATTTTTCACAATTCGCTCATCAACACTCTCATCACCTTCCCTCTTGCATCCCCTCTCCTTTCTCTCCAGTAGAACTGCTTCACAGATACTCCACACCCTTGGCCAGTTTACCTCTGACAGCGGAGACCTGGAGGGAACCGTCTAGAGGGAGCGATCAGCAGGAACTAGCTGCAGATGAGATGTTTTAGGTTTGAAATTCCCACAAAGTAAAATTAAAGGGGACATAAAATTTTCATTGGAATTTTCCTATTCATGGCAGAAAATAAAATAAATTCCCAGCAGCCTAGACAATTTATCGAAGACTGGGATGAGCTCATCTAATGAAAAAGCTCTGTGCCATTTTTTCTGGAAACCACTGTTAAATTCAAGGCAGAAGAACAATATATCCTACCATTTAGCAATTCCAGGATTTCCAATATGTTGTCTCTTTACACAAATATAACTTACTTTAATTTATTTTCACATCAGTACTATAAAGATCTTAATTCAAGCATGAAATTACACACTTTGGTGAAGAAAGCATTTAAAGGTTAAATATATTTCCAAGGATGTATTCACACAGACATATTTTCAGTGATAATACAATACAGTCACATTGAATGAAAAAGGAATTCTAAAAAACATCCCATCACATTTTTAAAGGTGAACTATTGGAGAATGGGGGGCTACTAGAAGGAAGAAAGGTTATAGCCAATTCTCCACTATTTTCTTCTATTATGTCATTCAATTTTTAACTCTTCTAAGTTTGTTTTTGAGAGTTTCATTGAGTCAATTTAATTTTTTAGAAAATAATTTATAATTCATATAACCATTCAAAACAAGACAAGAAAAGGATTCTTAGGACAATCTATCTTGCTTCCCAACTATTTGTTATAATTTTAGATTATCTATGAAAAAGGCACCAACTAGATAACCTTACTAATGAACACACTTAGATTTAGTAGCACTTATATGTTGGGTGTGCCCTCCCTGAAATGAGTTAATAAGCAATTAAGTACATTCATGAAGATAGCAGAAATGATCACTTAGGGAGGGATATTGACAATGGGTAATCAAGACTCAATCCTGAGTCGAGGCTGCTTTTTCTGATTTGGGGAAAGAGGGTCCCAGTCACCTGTTGTTAAAACAAATATTAACTCCCCATCATTTGCAGTGAGCTCGCCCTCTCACGTTTAAGTAATCTGATCTTTCCCTGTTGCCAAAATGAAAAAATAAACCACACAAGTACAGTCAGACCTCCTAATGATCTCCTTCTCCACTACTCATCTCTGAAGCAGTATTTTGGTATTTTCCTTAATGCTAATGCTCCCTCAAATGGGAACATTTAAAATAATTATTATCACATTTCATGTCCCTCAGTCCAGAAAAGTGCAAAGGGGAAATGCTGTAGGAAAATGCAGTTTAGAGTTTCAGTGATAATCACATCTTTTCTTAATTTTCCTTTAGGTCATAAAAACTTTTGAGAACAGAAACAATATCTTTTCCATTTATGTAACACCCTTGAGTAACAGCATGATGTCCTCCCTCAGTGGATATATTTCTTTACTTCAGAAATTTTTCCCAGAACCTTAAAAACATTTACTTTCACTGTATTTCCTCCCCTTCACACTGAAAGATGTATATAATTTTAATGCTTTTTTAAAATATATTTTGAAAGAAGATGTAGTCTAACCAAAGTAAAAACACTAACCATGATATTATATAGAACAATCCAGGCTCTTTTCTTGGTCATTCACAATAGAATTTTAGGACTTTTAATTTTTTGAAAGGAAGGAAAGAGAATAAAAGAAAAGATACAATCAAATTTTACATCTTTTACTTGCATGATAAAAGTCCATGATAAAAGGTGAACACTCTTCACTGCTAACTCAACTCTTCCAAGGATGAGTTGTTGCTGCTGAATTGAGGGTCTGTTCCGTCCATATATACATATAAGGAATTAAAATGTTCTCAAATAGAACAAGCTGAGTAAACATTAATATTTTAAGAACATGTGTATTTGAGGAGTATATTAAAATGTATGAATTATAAGTTTAACATCGATTATTTTGCCATCATCATATGAAAATATTACAGCATCTTGTCAGTAATACACCTAGGGTATTCTGTAAACAAGAAGTTTATTAGAATTACTATTTGAAGCTTAAGTAAGAAAAAAAGTCAATATATTTTCCTGTTTTTTCTTCCCCAGTCTATATTTCACATTCGAAACCTTTGAAAACTATACGGAAAGAATTTTGATACAACCCTGACAATAATTGCTAATGCTGGTAGTTTAATTTCTCAGATTTTTATTTGAGGAAATTGGTAGGGTATTTTCTCAACCTGGTTTCTGTCACTATAACAGAACATCACAGACTATGGGTAATTTATGAAGTTTTCCTTGGCGCACTTTTCTGGAAGCTGGGCAGCCCAGGGCGAGAGGTCAGCCTCTGTCCTGGCCTTGGTGAGGCTCACAGTGCTTCGGCTACGGAGCAGCAAGACAGAGTACGCTTGCTAGCTCAAGTCTTTCATCCTCTTCTTATGAACCCGCGAATGCTCCCTTAGAGTTCTACTCTCCTGGCCTCATCTAACCCTCATTACTTCCTCATGGTCCCAACTCTAAACACCATTAAAATACGAATTTGGGGGGAGGGGTAAATTTCCAGCATATCACATTTTGGGGGATATAGTCAAACTACAGCAGGTATGATAATCCCAAGAATAAACTTTTATTTCTAAATTATTTGACACACTAATGCACAGAAAATTTGTTTGTCATATTAAAACAGCAACATACAAGAAAGATTTTGCATAAGAAAAAGAATGCTGGATGCAAGTAAGACGTACAAGGACACCTGGCACAGGGGACAGAGGCTAAAATGGAGAAACCGAGGAAGTCAGGCAGGTGGCTGACTGAGAAAGTTTCCAGCTCTTTTCCCCTAACATGAACAGACTGAAAGAAAAACAACAGCTATTTATTTGGAGTGTCTAAAGTTGAGCCGCGGAGTGCCGAGGAGATGTGAAAAAGGTGTTTCAGAGTAGACGGATGCACGTCGGCCTTATGAAGAAGGAAACTAAACACACAACGCTGAGGCTTGGTTCAGTTTAGCAGGGGAAATGTAAGCAGGAGACCTCCCAAGTCCCCCTCACACCACAGACACCTGAGGGACCTAGTGCTGAAGAAGCCTGAAGCCACACAGGCCCCGAGGCAGTCTGAGGAGCTTCCAAGTTAGCGCACAACTGCGTTGTCCTGGAGAAGAGTCCAGCCTGCACTGTGACCTCTCCCACTCAGGTTCATACAGAGCCGTCTTGATTCATCACCCACGCAGGAATCTGTGAAGCCACCTAACAGCTGCTCCAACAACCTGGATGACCCAGCTGTGCCAAACAGCTAGGTGGCACCACAGACCCACACACTACCCCAAGAAGCAGCCTAGCTTTAAGTGGCTGACTCTGGTGAGTCCTGGTATCCCTACCCACCACCTGCCTTGAGAAGCAGCTAGGCCAACTACAGCATGAATGCCACAGGAGGCCACCAGATGCGCTCTGTCGGCACATGAGCCAAGTCACCCAGCCGAGGTTCGCACAATGTCAGCATGCACACAACAGCAAAGATCACATGAATTGTGCAACAACACAGCAGATGCAAACGTTTACCTGTCAATAGAAAGCTGTTTGTATCTCCAAAAGCTCTGTTATTGTGGTTTTTCTTTTAGAACAAAAGATGTTAATGTATGAGTCGTTTTTTTCTAAACTAAAATCTCAGCAATTGGGTTTAAGTACAGTATTAAGTACTTTGCAGTTAAGTATTTTACAGCTGAAGTACAGGTTTAAGTATTTTTGTGATAAAAAAGTGGATCTTGAGTTGCATTTCTGGCACTCGGTCTCTAAAAGGTTTGCCATCAATGATCTAGCCCACTTTGGGCAAGTTGACAACCAGAGGACCCACAAAGCCACCCACATAGCTTTCTGCCACATGCAGGTGGACAACCCTCACGTGGCCCTCAGCCACTGACAGAGCCTCACTCCCAAGCATGCTATGCAGCACCCACCCGAGTTCCTCAGAGTAGGTTCACCTGCATTCTGATCACAGAGATGGTGGGGAACCCCACATGCTGTGCCACACCATCAACACCTCACACACGCAAGCCTCTCAGGGCAGCCCATCTCCACAAGAGCCACGGAAAATGGTGGCAAATTTTCACATTACAGGGACTCCACGAGAAAAGAAAAGCAGCAGCTCAGAAAATGTATTCAGTAAAGTACAGTAATTGCTACAAACATTATAAATCCTGGGAAAGACAGATTTCTTAGTCTAGAAAGTTCAAAGGTTCAACAAAAACAGATTCTCTCCAAGGTATAATATAATCATACTATCAAAAAACAAGACAAACTCAAAATTATAAAAACATGGGTCAAGTCATATAAAAGGGAATCTCCAACCAACAACCAACATCTCATCAGAAACCTTACTGATAGGAGGGAATTCCCTGAAAGAAAAAACTGCCAACCAAGAAGGCTAAACCCAATAAAGCCATCCATTAGAAATGAAGGAAAAATAAAGTCTAAGACAAGCAAAACTGCATGAAAATATTACCACCAGACTGTTCCTACAAGAAATGCTGAAGGGGACCTACCACTATTAAACCACATAAAAGTGCAAAGTTCACTAGTGAAGCACATACACTAAGGAAAAGAGGAAAACATTAGACCTTATTAATGCAGAAAAGTACCACAACCTTAAGGATGAGCAGGGGAGAGAAAAGTTAAAAAGGAAAGATAACACAAAAGGCTAAGAGTACAACTTTATTTACCAATAATAAATTCGGAAGTAACTGGATTAAAGTAAATTCTTTAAATATTCAGATTGAGTAGGTTTTTTAAAAAGCAAGGGACAAGGTAGCCATTGTTGGTTTCTTATTGTCTGATTTGAAGGTTTGTAATGCTTTCACTCTTTTGTTTTATCTGGTTTTATATTATTTTGTTTTGTTTGAGTTTATTATGTGTAAATGTATGAACAACCATTTTGAAGAAAACAAGAGTCACTAGGGCAGCCATTGTTAATCTCCTGTTGTTGTGTTTTGAAGACCTGTATTGCTTGTGGTGTTCTGTTCTGAAATGCTATGGTGTGTTTGACTCTATTCTGTTTTGTTTTGTTCTATTCTCTTTCAAATAAAAAAAAAAATAAAAAAGCAAGAGACAATAATACACTGTCTATCAGAAATTCACTTTACTAGTAAAAACACAAAAATGGAAACCAAAAGCAAACAGGAATATCTACACTTACAGCAGATAACATGAACTTTAAGTCAAAGTTGTAAAAACAGACCAAAAAAGTCACTATATTATGATAACAGGATCAATTCAACAAAAAAAAAAACATTTGTAAACATGTATCTATGAACCCGATGAAACACACAATTACAGAGATTATTAAATCTAAAGGAATAGATATACTAATATGACAACAGTTAAGACTTTAATATCCCACTTTCATCAATGGATAAATAATTTAGACCAAAAAGAGAAAAAAACTCAGTGAAAAACATCAGAGTCATCCATGCGTGGTGGTTCATATCTATAATCCTAGTATACAGAGGCTGAGGCAGGAAGATCCCCGAGTCTGAGGATAGCCTGGGCTACACAGTGAGTTCAAGGCCAGCCTGAACTACATAGCAAGATGTGATCAAAGAAAAAACAGAAAAAGAAGAAATGAAACACCAGAATTAAATTATACAGCAGACCAAATGGGCCAAACAAAGATGCATAAAGCATTTCATTCAATAGTTACAGAATGTACATTCTTCTCACTAGCATGTGGAACACTACAGGACAGACTATATGACAGGCCACAAAATAAATCTCAACAAATTTACAAAATTTATAAAAGATTAGAGCATCATTTTTTCTACCCTCAATATAATAAAACTAGAATTCAACAATAAGAATCTTAGTAATTGTACCAACACATGGAAATTGAACAGCATGCTTGTCTTAGTTACTTTCTCTCTCGTTGAGACAAAATACCTGATGCCCAAGTGAAGGAAGGAGAGGTTTGTTTAGCTTACAGTTTTGGGGGTTTCAGTCCATACTCAGCTGGCTCCAAGGGAGAGTGGCATGGCACAGGCACAACACTTCAAGGCAGCAGCCAGAGCAAAAGGGGGCAGCCGTTCATGGCAGCTGCAAGCGGCAAGAGCAAACCACGCCAAAGGAAAACACGCCTGTTCCAACCTTACATTGTATGTCGGCTCCACCCCGGGCAGGTGCAGACTCACACCACCAATCCCAGTGCTACACAACGAGTCAATCATAAATGTTAGATTCAGCGGCTTCCATGACTACATCAGGCTTGCGGGGGGCATCTATATACAAACGGTAACATTCCACCCCTGGCCCCCCAAAGACTCATGTACATCCCTTATACAAAAGACATTTAGCCCATCTCCATGAGTTGTCAAAGTCCTAACAGTTTCAGCATTGCTGAAAAGTCCAAGTCCCAAGTCTCCTCTGAGATCTAAGGCAAACTCTTAGCTGTGAGCCCCTGTACAAATGAAAAGAAAGTGAAACACTTCCAACGTATAATGGCACATGATAGATATTACCATTCCAAAAGTTACAAACAGGAGAATACAAAGCATTGCCACAAAAGCAAGTCCAAAATCCAGCAGGGCAAATGTTAAGTCCTGTAGCTGTATGTCCAGCACCTGAAGCAATCTGTGGCAAATTGTGAGCTCCAAATGGTTTATGCGGCTCCACCCCCACAGCACTTCCAGGGGTTTTAACTCCCACAGCTTCTCTTAGGTCCACTCTGCTCAATCTTTGCAGATTTCCTTAGATGATGCACGTTCCTGGCTTTTCCAAACTTTTGCAGTCTCCATCGCACCTTTGGCTTCACACTCACAGCTTCACACACTGCCCTCTCAGGGGCACACTGCCTGGCTTCCCAGGCCCTCTGAAATCAGGGTAGAAGCCTCTTTAACCTCAGAACGCGTGCATTCTCCATGTGCCTAAAACCAGTGTCATGTGGATGCTGCCAAGGTCTGCTGCTGGCTGGAGCAGTAGCCAGGCTTTCCCCTTTCTTGGCCACAGAGGTCGAGTGCCTGGATTGCTGGGCACTCGGAGCCTGATTGCAAGGAACAGATTCTCTATGTCGCCGTTTTGGAACCTCCTGTGGCCTCTGTCGTCATCCTGGAATGTTGGGCTCTGCAGCTTTCTCCCCCGGGGCGGGGGGGGGCTCTTTTAATTTGTCTCTTTGAGGCTGTAAAGGGTGGAGACCCGCTGCCTCTCCCTGTGATGCCTGTAGGCCATCTTTTGTATTCTGTTCCTTTTCAGCAATCGAGGTTTCAGCTCTATCTTTACAGTCCACAGCTTTCCGACCAAACTCACATTTTAAATCACCATGCTGGGCTCTTTGCTCTTGATTTCCAACATAAATCTGGCTAAAAGCTCCCAACAATAGCCATGCCATGGCCTCAACATTTGACTGCCTTGATATTTCTTTTGCCAGATTAATCAGTCCACCATCCTTAATTTCAGTCTCAGGCAAAGTCTCTGGACATGAGCAAAATGCAGACAAACTTTCTGCCAAGCCATAACACACATCGTGTGGAGTCCAACAACAAATGCAGTCCTTCTTCCCAGCAAAAACCTCCTGAGCCTGGTCTTTACCAGCAGGCTTTCTATCAGCACTCTGGTCTCCTGAGCTCTGACCAGAATCTCCCCTACAAAGCAGCCTAAGCTGTTCCAGGGCTTCTCTTTCAGGCGACATCTCCAAACCTTTCCACACTCTTCCCACAAGCCATTCCCAAAGGCTCTTGGACCACATGGTCAGGTACGGTCACAGCAACGACCCCACTCCACTGGTACCAAATTCTGTCTTAGTTACTTTTTCTCTCATTGTTGAGACAAAATACCTGACGCCCAAAGTGAAGGAGAGGTTTAGTTAGCTTACAGTTTTGCGGGTTTCAGTCCATACTCAGCTGGTTCCAAGGGAGGGTGGCATTGATACAGGGGAATGAAACTCCCAACTCACTATGTCTGGTACGAGTTCGTGTTCTCTAAAATCGAAGAATGAATTTTAGGAACAAGGGAGGTTAAGAGCAGAATATATTTATTGGGGGAAAGAAAGAAAGCTTCTGTCAGAGAGACAGAAGGGGTCCCGAGCGGGTTGCCAAAGACTCTGTCATTTTAGGGACTTTTTATAGAGTAGATGGGTCCAAGATGGGGGAGAATGGGAATTCCTAAGGTGGGACAGAACTATGGTTAACCAATAAGGTTAATTGCTCAGGTAAAATTGATTAAGTCCGGGACAAATGGGGAAGCGAGTCACGTAGCCAGCGAGCATGTTTAAGGAACAGTGACTCTTTTCTAGGGGGTCGAGACAGGTGACTCTGGCTTCCTTAGGGAGCTAAGGACCTATTTAGAATATCAGTCCTCAGGAAGTAGGTGCATTTGTTTGATCTGTTGTCCCAGGACTGGCCCATAGCAGGAGGTGCTTTTCTCCTTTACAGTTGCAAGGTATCTGGGTTTTTGCATTGGCTCCATGGAGGACCTGGCCCTGTCTGACTGCCTATAATAATT
>RJWT010055280.1:0-10176 GCA_004365215.1 Cuniculus paca
AGTTTCTGGCACACACAGAAATACCTGCTGCATATTTGTTGATTAAAAATACATGCCCTTTCACAGGAATATACTGGGATTTAATCTGTAGTATTCTCTAACCTCACTATGGATCTTATAAAATACCCAGAGACTGATTATCCCCAGTCCTCGAGTAGACCGTGGCAGATCCGTTCTTTGAACTCATTTTCCCTGCTTCCCAGTGGGCATGTGGCTTCTACAATAAAAACTACAGTTCCCAGCCTCCCTTGCAACCTGGTGTGGTCATGTGACCAAAGAGCAGAGAAGTACCCTGTGCGGCTGTGGGTTCTGCTTTTGGGAAGAGAATTTGTCTCCCTTCCCTGTTGACCACCGTGAGGACATGGGGTTGGGCCACAAGAGGGAAAAGCCACAGGGCAGTAGGTTGATCTTTGAGACCAGTAGCTACATGCCAGTCCTGAACTGATTTTGTCCAACCTGGGAAAGAAATAAATCCTCTGTCTGAGCAGGCATGGGAAGTCTCTCCTCACAGGAAATGAGCTGGTCCAGCTGATAAGCTGTGTGTTAGAGCTGTGGTCCACCCTTTAGTCCCAGCAGATGTGCAGCAGTCCCTGCTTATCTGAGGGAGACTCATACTGAGACACCCGCTGTATCCCTGAAAGTACGAATAGTACCAGACCCAGTACAGCATGTTTTTTCCTATATATCCATACCTAGGATGAAGTTTAATTTATAAACTAGATACAACAAGAAATTAACAGTAATAATTAACAATAGAACAATTACAATAACATACCATAATAAAAATCACTTAAAACTTATGAATTGTTCATTTCTGGAATTTTCCATTTTAACTACTGTATTTTTTTTGTAATTCTAACACTCTGGGAGGCTGAAGCAGGAGGATTACAAGTTTCAGCCCATGCTGGCCAACTTAGTGACTCAGCAAGATCTAGTCTCAAAATAAAAAATAAAAACAGCTGAGGAGTGGCTCAGCGTGAAAGTGATGAATTTGACCCCCAGTACTGGGGGAAAAAATACTGTATTTTCAGGCTACATTGACAGCCGGTAACTGAAACCACAGAGAAGAGGCAATCCCTGCCCCCATCTGGTGAACATGTGGGTATCAGACAGTTTAAACCAAATTCTATGCAGTAACAAACATTCCCAAGTCTCAGTGACTCATAACCACAGAGACTCATTCCAGGTTCCCAGACAAAGCATCATCTGGGACAGGTGAGGACAGAGGGAAGAACCCCAGAAAGTCACACAGCACTCTGAAGCCACCCTCTTTGGCCATTGTAGGCCACAAGGCCACGTTTGACATCAGCAGGAAGTGTGATTGTAATAGTTGATACGTTGTGTCAACTTGAGAAGTTTAGAAGTTTAACTAAGTAACTCCAGCAAGGGGCCAGGGTCCTTACTTTGCAAACATCCTTAGTCTGTGCAAGAGGAGGGCACTGAGATGGTGTGAGTGCTACACGCACCAGAGGGGCATAGCCTGCTTACGATATAAGGGAAAAAAAGAGACTTGCTTGCTCCCTCTTTTGCTCTTGTTGCTTTGCTGTCTTCTGCTGCCTTGAACCGTTGCCCCTCTGCCATGCCACCCTGCCTTGGAGCCAGACGATTACAGACTGAAACTTCCACAAACTGTGAGCTAAATAAACCTTTCCTTCCTTCATTCTGGGCATCGGGTATTTTGTCCCAGCAATGAGAGAAAAGTAACCAAGACAGTGATCCCGTCCCAAAAGCAAGAGCACAGTCCACCACAGCCTCCTGGTGCTCTCCAAGGGTTGCTCTGTCCCTGTCACTTGCACGACCGTGCAAGCCACTGAGTGTGCAGAACTGCTAGCACCCCCTGATCCCAAGGACACCACCGGTGCTCAAGTGTGGAGGGAATACCATGCATCTGCAGTAAAGAATTCAAGGTTTTGTCCCCAGTTCAAGCAAAGCCTAGATGCCAGCATGAATTCTTCAGCTGGAAGGTGAGGGCGCTGGATGTCTCTGCTGTCCCTGATGCTACAAGAGCCTGGAACGCAGAAGAGGCCCAGGAAATGCTGTAGAATAAAGGGCAGGATGGGTAGTTGGGGATTTCATACACTCATTCATCAAACACCTGTGGAGCTGCCACCAAGGCACCATTGAGGCCACAGAAGAAAGCAGCTTTCGTGTGCTCCTCAGACCTTCCTTGTTTTGCAGGCCAGGGGTCTGGAGGAGGCACAGCTGGCAGTGCCCTTTTTAAAGACTGAGAAAGCATCTATTTATAACGTCCACCTCCAAATGGAAAGACTGTGAAAGCTATCCTTGTATCTTGCCCCATACCCTGTTCCCACTCTGTAAACGTTTTGTTTGTTGAGGTCCTATTTTCAAGGGGTCCCAAACTAAGCAAGCTCGAGAATGGGCTGATACTGAACCCCCAGCCTGGGTAGCTAAGGTTCACCTCTGCCTCTCAGGATCCACCACCGACGCACATGTGTGCTGTCACTCTTGTCCTCGTAAGTAACATGTGCATGTTACAAGCATCTGGATCTGGACCTCTTTGGGAGACGTTATGTAGCCTTTTATACAAGTTGCTGAGGATCTTGGATTCTGAGCATGCTCCTGCCTCAGGACCTTTGCATGTCCTGCCCTTCCTGTCCATAAAGTTCTTTCTTTCTCTGGCTTGCTTTGCTCTTGAGTCTCCCCTCAAAGGTTTTTCCTCCAAGATGCCTTCCATGGCACCTGTCTAATATCACACCCCAGCCAGGTGTGATGGCGCACACCTGTAATCCCAGCACTTGGGAGGCTGAGGCAGGAAGATCACTGTGAGTACGAGGCCAGCCTGGGCTACATAGTGAGACCTGGTCTCAAAACAAAAAATTTAAAAATAACATCAGACCCTTTTCCTTGAGTGCTACCTCTTCGTCTCCCCACCTTTGCTCCCAGCATCGACCAGCTCTTGCCATCAGCTGACCTGTTTGTCTTCTTCCTTTTCCCCCTGGAACATGAGCCAAGGGCAGAGATCAGGCTGATTGGATGATGGCTGCAGCCCCATCGATCGGAGCAGCAGAGCAGGAAGGCAGGTTGAAAAACTCTTTCAGACCTTTGCTGAATAAAGGTGCCACGGGACGGGGACCAGCAAGTCTGCTGGGCTTCTTCACTCACCAGTGAGAAGGCCGCTTCAACAGTTTTACAGTCCGTAGAGCACAGAACTCAACTGAGGGTTCCTCCCTCTGTCCTCACCTGTCCCAGATGATGCTTTGTCTGGGAACCTGGAATGAGTCTCTGTGGTTATGAGTCACTGAGACTTGGGAATGTTTGTTACTGCATAGAATTTGGTTTAAACTATCTGATACCCACATGGCCACAGAACTCACCTCTGCACACATTCCTGAGCCTCTGCCTTGAGCTGGGGCTGCTGCAGACACTGGGGACAAAAAATGAAAAGAGGAAAGTTGCATCCCGCGCAGTCAAACACCAAGGCTGGGCGGCTTTCTGCAGCTGCTGTGGTGGGACAGGAGCTCGGGCCCAGCCCAGGTGCAAGACTCTTCTGCTCCCCACAGACTCCATGGTGTGCAGCTAGTGGAGCCCAGGCAGCAGGGAGCCTGGCCATGTGCCTGGCTGCAGGCTCCTTAACCCTCCTGGGCCTCAGTTTCTCCACCAGCAAAATGCAGGTGATAGTGTCAGCCAGCCTCACAGTGTTGACACGTAGAAAACTTAGATCAGGGTCTACCTTATCTTAGGCATACTTAATAAGCGATTTTTTTTCACTTGAGTTTCTTTTACTTGAATTTTTTTTCCAGCACTGAGGACTGAGGCATAGGTACTCCACCACAGTGCTGCACCCCCAGCCCTATTTTTTATTTTTTTAAATTTTGAGACAGGGTCTCACTGAGTCACCTAGGCTAGGTTTAAACATGTGATCCTCCTGCCTCAGTCTTTCAAGAAGCTGTGAATACAGGCACAGAGCACCTCGCCTGGTCCTGGATGCTTTTTAAGGTTATTTTTGCTACGACAATGTGGGAGAGGGACTGGAGAAGGCCTGGCCTGGCTCTCACATGCTCAGCTCCTGATAGTTGAGCCTCTGCTTGGCTCCCTCTGATAGAAGCCTCGGGACCTATCTGCTGGGCTGATCACACGCATCAGGGCCACATGTGGAGGACATTAACTGTCCCCTCCACATGCGTCATCCTGAGGTCCCCTCCTCCAACGAGGCTTAGGAAGGGTCACCCAGGGACTCCAAGCCAGGCTGCTTGGGGAGCCCTCCCCCTCCCCCTTGCTGCTGGTGTGCACACTCATGACAGTGACAGATAGATGCAAGGGCTCTGCTATGGGCAGCACCCAAGGAGAAGCTCAGGGCAGGGGAACCAGGCCTAGGCAAGGGCTCACACCCTTCCAAGCCTGCATGCTCCCATCGGGAGAATGGAGAGGGCGTCTATCGCAATGAAGGTTTGCTCTGCAGATTAGCAGTCAGGAGCGCTGACTCTGAACAGGAAGTTACCCCACTGGGCTGCTGGGAGTGGACTTGGGTGACAGCCTTGGAGACAGTGAAAGAGGTAGGTGGAATTGCATGTGGCTTTCTTCTATTAAACAATCATCTTTAGACACACTGGTCCTTAGGACTTTCTGAACGATCATTTGTTCTGTTGCTCACACCAGAAGTTCATTTAGCAGGTCCTTCCTCCAACCCCATGGTCTATCCCCAGCTCCCAGGGTGCACTGGGCATAGGAGAGACTGCATCATTTCGCAGCTTACAGTCCAAGTCACCTCTGTTGGTCTCAGGTGATTCTCCTTCAGGACATACAGAGGTGGCAGGGACAGGGTCCTTAGCCCCATTTTGCAGGTGAGAAAGCCGAGACACAGAAGAGCTGGAAACAAATACAGGCGAGGTCATGCAGCTCGTAAGTGGCCAGGATTTGAACATAGGTTTGATGGGTCCCAGCTGAAGTACTGGGTGAGTTTTTATAATAAGATGTGCATTCCAAATGCAATGAAAAGCGCAAGTCTTGGGTTGAGCCATTAGAAGTTTCAGTGCTGCAGAGCCCTGTGGCCAGTCTCATTCAAACATTTCCAAGTTAAGATATGCAGTTGGCTGTAGTTAATATCAAGGTATCATATTCTTGAAGACTGCTAAGAGCTGCTTTGGGTACCCTCAGCATACACACACACACACACAAAGATAAGTATGTAAGGTAATGCGTATGCTAAATAGCTCCATTCGGCTATTCCACATCGTATGCATATGTTAAAACATCACATTGTGTAGCACAGTTACAATTGTATTTGTCCATTAAGACAAATAAACATTGTAGCAAAAGACATGAATCTGATTTCTACCACTCACAGCTCACACAGACTAGAGGTGGGATTTACCCAAATGCTGTTTCATTTTTAATTCTCTTCAAATATCTGTTTAAAAGGTCATTTTAGGTGATGGTACATTATTTAGAGGAAAAAATGCAAGGGACAGAATGGCACGCTTAGCATGGGGCTGTTTGTATTACATTGTAAGCAGGTGATGACTCTCAAAGAGAAGGGAGGACTGAAGAAAGCTTCGAGAAAGTTCTTTTACTCATACACTTCTGAACTGAGGCTTCAGCAGAGGTTTTAGGGCCTCAAAGGGTCTTTATGGCCAGAGGGAGAAGTCCCCAAATAGCATTCCGGATCATTCTTCCCCAGGCTGTACCACAGCCAAGGAAACTACAGGAGCAAATCCAGCTGCAGTGGGTTAAAGACGGCTGCAGTTCTTTGCTGTGCCCACCCCCTTGTTCAGAGCGACTCTTGTCTCCTTGGACAGCCAAATACAGCACAAGTGATCGTGAGCCAGTGCCCAAGCCTTCAGAGACCCATGACTTCCACTTCTTCTCCTGCCATGGGCCCAGAGCTGCCAGGTGACCTGTCCAAGTAGGGAGGGTGGGAACCCGGCACACCCAGCCTTCCAGTTGTGCCCATGGAAGCACCAGGAACCCAGAACCTTCCATGGACTGAGCAGCACTAATGACCTCATCAAACACCACACAGAGGAGGAGAAGGCTTGCCAGGGAGCCCTGACCACATCCTGACGCACAGGATCATGAGACAAATCAGCACCACCGCTCACTCACTGGTTCCATACTCACGAAAGCTGTAGGCATTTTGTTAGGTGTCAGTAGATACCGAGAAGCAGCTCTTTGTAGGTGGCCCCGTGGGGCTGGAAAGAGGATGACCCCAAATCCTGGGCCTGTGTTTAAGGGACTCGACACTCAGCTGGGAAGAATGGAAGTTGTGGAGGGCGTTGATTACTTTCTGGCTAGATCATGAGCACCTCTAGGACAGGGACAAGGCCTGATTTTTGTCTACTTGTGTATCTCAAGCGTTTGCAATTGTTCCTGCCACCTAGGACGTGCTGAGTATGCCTCTGTGGAATCTTTGTCTGAGGCCCTGAAGATCTGACTGTTATCCTTGGAACCCAGCTCTACTTTGTCTCCTTCTGTCCCCTGCAGGGACATCTGAGCCAAATTGGATTGGATGGTGGAGACTTAAAGAATTCTAAGACACTCCTATGGGTGCAGGCATTAGGAAAGACAACCTTGGTTTACATAACCATCTTTTAATTAATAACTTTATTGAAGTATAATCAACACACCATAGAATTCACCCATTTTAAATAGACAATTCAATCTTTTTAAATATACTTTTAGAGTTGGACAACCATCCCACCATCTGATTATTGAGCATCTGAACGTTAAGGGCTGGTAGGCTAAGGAGGAGACAGCTAATGTCACAGTCAGTATTAATGTCAAGGTTAGAAATTCAGAAGAGAATTTAGCAATTAGAATGAAAGTTTAATGCTACTCCTGGGAAAATAAAAAAAAAATTTTAACACGAAAGGTTCTACTGAAATGAAGTTATGTGTAGTAAGTCGTTCATTTCATAGTTTGGTATCACTAAAGCCTGAAAAGATTCCAAATCCTGCCAAACACAGAAATATTTGCCTATATGATGTCACTTCCTTCTCACAGAATAGTCTACTATCATTAACAGAAATAGTTATACTACCAAAGTCCATGTAAAGAGTCCTGGGATGTAAGGTTGGGAATAAAGCTTTATATAACGTACAGGTAGTGCACAATTTACCATTGTTTGACTTTGAGTTTTTCATTTTTCTAAAGGTGCAAACCCGACACACACTCAGTAAAGACCGTACTTCACATTTTGAACTTGGATCTTTTTCCAAGCTACCGATTTGCTGCCTGATCCTCTCTCTCTCTGCCTCTCTCTCTCTCTCTCTCTCTCTCTCTCTCTCTCTTTCTCTGTGTCTCTCTCTTTGCACTGTGATCACAAGGAGGAATATCAAACACTCTACAAGGTACTGTATTGCTGAGCTACCTTTTTTTGCTAGGTTAGGGGTATCGCATGGATTTCCCTCCAGTATTTTCAAGGTGCAGTGTGTTTGGTGAGACATAATAAGCAGAGGAATACCTGTCCTGTGACAAAGAAATTAGGACACAAAACTCAACACGACATAAGGAGGGGACACTAAAACCTGGGACTAGATGGCAGAGGGTGTAGGATTTTGATGAGTTTGCCCTTGGTTTCCATTCGTTCATTCAACAGGCTGTTACTGAAGTCTGCCAAGGGCCCCACACCTCCCCCGTCCAGGAGCCTCCCCCTCCCAAGTAGCTTGGGAATCCGTCCATACTCCACAGCGCCGAGAGAGCTAGGGACAATGGCTGGCCTGAAGATTAAAGAAAACAGGTGTCCAGCGTAAAGGAGATACATCAAAAATGGGAACCAGACTCACCCACACGCATCGGACACCCACTTCCAGATACTGTCACTGTGCGAGCCGCGATACAAGGTATGTCACACGGCACGTGGGTATTTTAAGCAGTTCACAACTTTGCCAGTTCACGCATTCCTCCTGTTGTCAGTTAGGTGACAAGCCAACATAGATTTGAAGCCACTGGGGTCCATGTGCACTGTCCCCGGCCTGGACACAGGGAGAGGAGCCACAGTTTCCTTTTGTGTGCAGAAGAGAAAACGGGCTCCCACAGGCAATGCCCCTGGGCACTGTGTCATCCCTGGTCCCGACAGGCCTGGGTGGCAGCCATCTCGGAGCTGGCCCAATGCAGGATCCACTGTCAGATTCCACAGCAGAGACAGAGACCCGGGAAACTCCAGCCACCGTCCTTGAGCAGCAGCTGAAAAGCGACTGCCCCTACCTGCCCCGCTGTGTTCTCAGGGATACACGACCTCATCCAACAAGGTTCCCAAAGATCTGCTTTCTACTTGGCTTGGAGAAGGACGTCAACAACTTGGAAAAAAATTCCCTTGTTCAGGAGGCCCAGGTCTGTGTGATCGAAGTGACGTCCTGGCTGCCCTGGGTTTCCTGTGATTCCTTTGCTTTTTTAGAAAGTACATGTGGAGACCTGAAATGTTCTTTGTCTCCTAATAGGCTTCAAGGTACAAATGTGATCTCTTTGCTTCATTCTTCTGTTCTGCAGCCCACTGCTGACCTCTGAGCCGGTCCCCAGTCCTCTCAAACCCAGCCCTGCCTGCCAGCCGGAGCCGCGAGCTCCTGAAGCACCCGTGACGCAGAAATTACGTGCTTGGCGAAACCCGTGTTGGTTTGCTGAGCAGTGGGGGCCTCTGGCAGCAAGCGGGGCTCCCAAGACCCAGTCTCCTCTGCTGGGGGAGGCTGGGGATGCAGCAGCCTGGCTTCAGGACCGTGTTGCAAGCCCTGGCCACGCTCCAAAGCAAAGCTGCCTAATGAGGAGATGGTGGCTCTTCCACCCCTGCGCCCTTGGCCTGGTTATCCCCACTGCCTGAGCTCGTTGCACACATCCTTGCCATGGAGCTCCACCTCGAACTTGTCTACCCTGAGAATTCAGCATTTGGATATTCGGGGCTGGGCAGGGCTGGGTGCGTCCCTGGGGGAGACCAACCCGGCCTTAGGAACACACCTGGGAACTTCGTCTCGGGGGCTTCTTCCACGCTCTGAAGACTGAGCCATTCTGAGGACACAGTGAGGGGCTGATCCTAAGACTGGAAGAAGCACGAGAAGGAAGCCTAGGACTTCCATCGCCGTCCCAGTGGACAAAACCAGACAAGAGCCATGATGGGTCCAACGCGGGCCCCAAACGAGGATGAACTCTGGAAGCCCCAGAACCATTTGCAGAACAAGCAGGTGCTCGGTATGGCAGAGAATTGCCTGGGAAAGGAAAGCAATCGGCAGGCTGAGCCTACACAGCCCTGGCACTCTCAGCCCACCAGCCCCTGCTACGCAACCCACTGCCTGGTACTGGTACCAGGCACTCCTGATGCAGCAATTGCAGAGAAACGACCTAATTTCACAAAGCGCATACGCCAGGAACTGCACGCTCAACCCACCAATAAATGGGAGTGCCCCAAAGTGCTCACACTCAGGTGTGTAAAACACAGCCACCCTGACCAGAGGCACAGGCTGGGCCTTGCACAACTATGAACACACTCAGTGATTCCAGTGATGTGCAAAGAGATCACACTCGATCTTAACTAGAACCATCCTCAACTTGCTGCGCAGTGAGGGTAGAATGGATGTAAACTACTTTAAAAGTGGAAGTAACCCTATGAGTTAAGCAGATCCTAGAGGTGCTGCTCAACTAAATGTTCATCTTTCCAACTTCTACTGTGCTCCCCTTTGCATCCTGGGACAGGAAGATGGCCTGGGGCTGGCCTTTGGCAGGTAGGTCCTCTGAGAACATGTGAGTCCATCCCTGGGCATCTTGCCAGACTCGCTGCTCAGGGCTGAGCTGAAGAACTGTGGGTTTTCTTCTTCGCCTCCCCTCCTGCTGGCTGCGCCTCCCCTGAGCACTTTCTGGAACTGTCTGCGCCAAGGGAGCCAGCCCCTCTCTTCCGGGGACTCTGCACGGTCGCTTTGCCCTGGCACAGCAGGCCCGATGGCTGGCTCTTTACTCCCTCCATCTCCCGCCTCTCGTTTGTTGGGGTACTGCAGAAGCACCCTCCTTTCCCTGCTGTCCTTCTATCCCAGACACTGCCCAGGGTCTTACTGGGTCCCCCCACCATCTCTTCAGTAGTGTCTTCCACCCCAAGACCTGAACACAGACCCCCCCCACCCAGGTGCCACATGCCTCAGACACCCACAGTGCCTGAGGCGCCTCTAACCCCAGTCCCACAGTGGAGTGCACCCCCACACTTAGCCTCTTAGAAGTTACCATCCACTCAGTAACCCAAAA
>RJWT010055281.1:0-10176 GCA_004365215.1 Cuniculus paca
GATACACATGGGGGTTTCCCGTGGACCTGCAGTGTGCTGAAATGTTCCTTGGTGAGCCAGATCCATTGACTGTCAAAAAACAGAAATTAGTCTTGGCCATCTGGGTGAAACTGGCAGGCTTGAGGGAGAGGCCACCTCCATTTTAGATCCTGGCCCTCCTGTGCACTAGCTGCATGACCGTGAGTGAGCTACTTTCCTTTCTGAGCACCGCTTTCCTCATCCCTCAAATGTAGAAGATGCACACCAAGCAGGGACTTTGTGAAGGTGTTACTGGCGTGCTGTAGGCATCTGCAGACCAAAATTACTGCTGTTGCCATTAGTATTTTAACAAATGTCACTTGTGCTCCTGTTAAAAACTAATGCAGCAAACAATTATGATAATATAAGTGGGGACGTGCTTTGGAATTTTGCAGTGCCCAGCCTGTGCCCCTATATAGAATACTCTTGAAGAGACAATAACCTTCATGTTTTTAATTCTCTAAAATAGTAATAATGCAGAAATAATGTGCCATGATGTCCATACCTGTCCCTCAGCTCGTGAGTGTTATATAACAAGAAGGTACTGAGTATTTTAGAGGCTCTGTCTGACTAGATCATACCAGCGGCCTTTACGGATGACTCACTGGTGTCAGGTGCAGCACTCCACACCTGGATTGTGTCATCTCAGTCTTCAGACCAGCACAGTGAGACAGAAGGCATCTTAGGCCCCTTTTACAGAGGAGGTCATGTAGAAGTTAAGAAACACTTTTTACATTGAGTAGATAAGAGCTGGCAGTCTGAATTTTAGCCTAAACTTCGGAAGTTCCACCATTCTGGTCCATTTTCACTGGGCACATTGCCACAGTGCTGAAAGAAAGGTTTTATAACCTGGCTTTTTAAAGCTGAGACTGACTTTTAGAGTGTGTAAGCAGTTGAGAGGTGAGGTGAGAGCCTGACCTTGCCTGCTCTGCCACTCGGACACACTGACTTCTGAGGCCGTGAGACGACGTGGGGACCCCTCACTGCTGTAGAAATGTTTTGTTATCCCCTGGGCAGCTGCAGAGCTTGTCCCCTTTCTGCATAGCAGTCTCTCTAGGGTGGTCTCCCCGGCCACCTGTCTAGAGAGAAAGGCTCCTGGACAGCATCCTGCAATCCCTGGCTCTCAGGCCAGCACTCAAAGGGTGGTGGACACACACTGTCCATCACTGGAGCTCGTGAACTCTCCTTGTCAGGTGCCTGACCTCCTTCTGTCCTTCCAGGTTATGTTGCAATGGGCGCCGTCCTCCCATCCTTCTGGGGCCAGCAGCCCCTCGTCCAACAGCAGATCGCCATGGGTGCTCAGCCACCAGTTGCTCAGGTGATGCCGGGGGCTCAGCCCATCGCATGGGGCCAGCCGGGTCTCTTTCCTGCCACCCAGCAACCCTGGCAAACTGTGGCCGGGCAGTTTCCTCCAGCCGCCTTCATGCCCACACAAACTGTTATGCCTTTGCCAGCTGCCATGTTCCAAGGTCCCCTCACCGCCCTTGCAACTGTCCCAGGCACGAGTGACTCCACCAGGGCAAGTCCACAGACCGACACATCCAAGCAGAAAATGGGGAAAGAAATGTTTAAGGATTTCCAGATGGCCCCGCCTCCGCCGGTGCCCTCCCGCAAACCCGACCAGCCCTCCCTCACCTGTACCTCAGAGGCCTTCTCCACTTACTTCAACAAAGTCGGGGTGGCACAGGATACAGACGACTGTGATGACTTTGACATCTCCCAGTTGAATTTGACCCCTGTGACTTCTACCACGCCATCGACCAACTCACGTGAGTGCCCTTTGCTTTTGACATATGATCCAGTGAGAATGGTGGCAGGTTTCTGGAGACTGAGGATGTGGGTCAGAGAACTCATCTCACTTGCTCTCTTCGGTCTCCTAACAGTCAGGAGAGCTGCCAACCCAGGCTCCAGGCACAGCGTACACACCTCTCTGTAGGCTTAGCAGTGCCTTTACCTCGTACGATGCTGATACAAAGCTTTGTTAGACCTGTTTGATGGAGCAATAGGTAGTCATGGTGAGGTTGAAAGACAAACATAAGACATGAAGTGTTAGAACTGAGTACAGTTCACCACTCTCTGCCTCTATCCCAGTTCATGATACACAGATTTGGGTCTGGTTTGTAGAAATGAAAATGAGTGGAAAACATAAATATTTTTAAAATTTAGGAACAAGGTGTAGACATTAAAACAGAAAGTGAAATCAGGAGAAAATTGAAAGCAGAGTTGTAGCAGCTATAAAGTCTTCCTACCTGTGATCGCACCAGATTTCACTCAAGGCTTCTGGTAGTCACAGAGAAGAAAAGATTTGGGGAGTGGGAAACTCTCAACTGAGGAGCAGCCTGCATCTTTTTTTCTGATTAGCTTTATTCCTTGGACAAGTAGTTTCATTTCTCTGAGCCCCATGTTCCTCATCTGATGAAGGCTGTGGGTTATGAAAAGCATCTGGTACAGGTCCTAAAACACTCTGTACCCCACAGCACTGGAAGTCTTGTTATCCTGTGGGATAATTTTGTGTAGAGTGCTGGACCAAGGTTCCTGGTACCAAATCCTCTACAACTGGCCATGTACATGGCAAGCACATGGCTTTTCAGAAGTTCAGGGAATTGGCGTGATGACAGCACATCGCCTTCTACTTTCCACATTAAGTGATTCTATCCCAGGTGTCTTCTCAATATCAAGAAAACAGAAATGACACAGCCAAGTCAGAATCCAGATACACGTGAGCATTCATGTGATTGACATACTTCAGGAAAGGTGTCGTGGTGATTCAGCCTGTACCTTGACAATTGATAAAGGAATAGAAAAGCTTATGGTACAATGAGTTTGGCATTTTCATTACTGTCACTGGTGATACGGATCACTGCGTGACCAGCACTGTGAATTGTCAAGAGAGTCTAATGTTAATACAATTAGATTGTGTCATTCCAACCAGGTGCAGAATAGTGTTCTGAAAATTAAAGTCTTAAATGTGTATAAACAACCCTCTTGCACACGGGCCATAGTTTCTACATGGTGGGGGCGTCTCTATTAACTCTAACTTGTAGCATTTCAATGAGGAATAATGAATAAAATATTAAATGCTAGAGAAATAACAGCCATGCATAGATGTGTAAGCCTCTTTTCAAAACAAATGTCTCTCTTTCAATGGACTTGTGTGCCAGCTACAAGCAAAAAGGGGAAGTTTAAATCCTTGAGGACAGGGGCTATGTCTTCATTCTTCCACACTTTGCATGATGATAGCAGGATGGGAAAGGTCACAGAGAATAAAATGACCCAAAAAAGGCCATTTAGCTATGACCAAGCTTGAGAACAGGGTTTGCAACCTTGGCTCCATTGACAGCTTGAGTCAGTAAAGCTCTGCTGAAGAAGGAGCCCTGTGCCTCCTAGGATGTCTCATGGCAGTCCGAGCCTCTATTCACTAGATACAAGTGACGTTCCTCCCTTCCCTCTGGTTACGACAATTGAAAATGACTCCAGACATTGCCAAATATTGCCTGGAAGTGAAATCACCCCAGATTGACAACCACTGTTGTAGAGCACAGAGGTATTCTATAAAACCTTCTGAAGTTTAACACTCGCATAAACTCTAAATTATGTTTCCCATTGATTTCACTGAGTAAGTATGAGCAATATACCTATCAGAATTGGCAGCACACCCTGGGTTATCAGCCTTTAGTAAACCTTAAACCGCTTCAACTACAATGCAGAATCCAATTAAGCTAATATTTATTAAACATCTCCTGCTCATCAGGGTGTTTCTATATAGCTTTAGGCCCATTATAACTTGTTTATTCCAAAATCATCTCACAAAACACAGAAGACTTCCTTGCAAATAAAAATAACTTAATGTTTTGCCTTAAAGAAAATAAGTGAAACCAGTCCTGATATTTTCTTATCTACCAGAAACCCCTTTAGAATGTTTTCAGTGAAGAACTGGTTGGATCAAAAGTGAACCCCAAATAGATTCAGAAAAGCACAGCTGGACCAAATAGCCTCACAGGGTTCTGTGTTATACCGTGGGGCTACTGTTTCATAGCTGCATTGAGCCTGAGCAAGGATCCACACCTGTCTGAGTTGCAGTTGCTAACATCGGGGGCCGGGGCAGGGCACAGCACCTGGAAGTCGTTGGTACTGGGGAGATTAATGGATGGGAAGTGCCATTGCTGTGACTGACTCATTGGTACACGAGGAAAACTAAGGTTTTGAAATGGCTTCGTTATTTAAAATATAAGTTCATCAGGGCAAAAAGGTGCACGCTGAGTTTTACAGTCTTTCACTGTCTGATAAACTGCCAGGTTTTCTAAGCTCTAGAATGTTACAACAGGGAGGCCTCATCACTGACCTTGATGCTCAGCTACTAAAAGAAGCCACACCGCCTCCTCCCTTGACACTAAGCCAGTGACTGGTGTTTTCTATGCTGAATGAGAAATTATTAAAAGAGTGGTTTCCAGTGGAATATTCATTGTAAACCCCTGGACCAATTGAGAGGAAGGACACGTGGGGGCCAGCACAGCAACTGCACAGTCTTGTAAAACACCCGCTGTGATGCTGCTGTCAGCCACTCACCCTCCCACATCACTTCTGGGTCCCCCAAGTGCTCTTTGTGCCACATGTTTATGGATTGTTTCTTATATGCCAAGGTTCAAGGCCTTGTCCTGCCAGGTGTCAGGGACAGGTTAGCAACCTTCACTTTCCTTATCTGTAAGACCAGGATAGCTCCCACCTCAAAGAGGTTCTGCGGGGATTGGAGATACTGCGTGTAGAGTTTTGAACAGTATCTTACATACAAAAGAGTCTCAGTGAATGTGCTCTCAGATGAGGGCAGAGACAAAAAGCAAGCCAGGACCCAGTGGTTCTCAAATTGCGCACACATCAGAATCACCTACAGGGAGGAGTTTCAGTTAAAACACAGGGTTTCTGATCCAGTAGAGCTAGAGTAGGCCCAAAAGTTGGTGTCCTAACAAGTTCCCAGGTAATGCTCATCCCTTCAGAATGGCTGCATTGGCCATCAGTGTGAATGAGCTCCTTGCTTATGATCAAGTTGTGGGAGGACAAGATAAACATGTACAGAAGGAGGACTCACACGTTTCGCTGATTCACTTGGGATGGAGAAGCGAGCCCTGCAATTCGATTCGCATACAGTGTTGCCTAAAGGCTCCCCACGTACTGGTCACAAACCAAACTGGAAGAGAACCAAGTCAAATTTCCTCATAAGGTCCACATCCATCCTAACCACTGAGTTTGATTCAGTTCTCATTCAATTTGGTTTGCAACCAGAATCGTGGGAAAAATCAAGTTTGTGAAGTGAGGCACCACTGTATAAGCAGATCCCTGAGGTTTCTAGGGGTACAGAGGGTTGTGCCAGGCACTTAAGATGTTTCCTCTATTTGTATGGTTTCTATGTAGCTCCAACCCCAGCCCCTAGGCAGAGCTCTCCGTCCAAATCCTCTGCGTCCCATGCCAGTGATCCAACCGCAGATGACCTCTTTGAAGAGGGCTTTGAAAGTCCCAGCAAAAGTGAAGAGCAAGAAGCTGTAAGTGACCCGTTTGTTCTTTCTGTCTTGTTATGTATGTTTTGTTTTTCTTCCTTAAAATTAAAACTTCTCTTTCGGAATGGACAATGCATGGAAGTCTACATACAAGAAAGTTCTGGTTCCAACTCTGCAGTGTTAAAGGGCTGCTAAACAGGCTTTGTTTTACGTTCCAAGGAGTGAGCCAGAAAATGCTTTCCTTTTGTTAAGTTGTCACAGGCTCTTACATTTGTGGGGTGGTATCCTCTGACTAAAGTTGCACCCCTTTAAAATAACTGACTATATGTTGCATGAAAATATTCCTAGTTGTCTTGTATTTTCAGTTGTTCAAAAGAAAACAAAAAGTATTATCTTCTTGTGTTCTAGCCTGATGGATCACAGGCCTCCTCCACCAGTGATCCATTTGGGGAGCCCAGTGGTGAGCCCAGTGGTGATAATATAAGTCCACAGGCCGGTAGCTAGATAGCGCAGGTCTGGGTAGGTATCTGTCCTTTTTAATCTCCTTTACCCTGAAGTTCACTGCTTTTGCTTTTGCTTGTTCTTTACTTCCAAGGTCATATTCATGATGTTTGCATCCCCTTCTTGCCAGTGCTATTCCTGATGTTTGCACCTTTTCTTGTTGTCTGAGCTCTACTCCTGGTGTGGCACCATCAGTCCTCACCTGTGCTATATCACCGATATTCACACCATTTCACCTTGCCTGAGCCATGTTCTTCATGCCTATACCCCGTCTGCTTGCTTGGGCTGTATTACCAGTGTGTGGACCATCTCTCCTTGCCTGGCTTCTCCCTCCCACTCTGCTCTTCCTCTTTGATGAATGACATTTAACATATACGAGGACATGGGGGTAGTGGGAAATAGTGGTACTTTATTAATGATATCCTCTGAGTGGGCGGTAGTGACAGAATGATGCACGCTCAGCCCTACTCATTGTGGATTAAGTTTCTGAAAGCAGCATCATTCTGAAATGGACACATTCTGCCCATCCTGATAATGTCTCAGTGAGCTGTGGTCCAGATGCTTTAATCTTTTACACAAAATGTCACTGCATTTGCCTACATGGCACAGATCTAAAGAGGTCACCAATCCAACATACTGAGAAGCCAGACTACGACACAAAACCAAGCAGCCCTTGAAATAAGATTGATTGGGATGTAAGATCATGGTAGCCCTTTTCATCTAGCCAGAAAGGGGCCTGCACCCTCTTCCGATGTGAAAGTGAAATTCAAAGCCCAGGGATGTGGAGCTGTCACTTCTGAGGCTCCGCTGTTTGCACCTGGGCTGCAGCATGTCGTTTGCCACCAAGTCACTTCAGATTCCATCAGCAGCTACTTGGAGGAAGCTGTACTTACATTTACTAGAAGTGGCTTTTGGCACTTGAATTTCAATACATCTGATTTGATCGAAAGAAAGAGAAGCTGATGAAGCAAACCTTTTCAGGAGAGAGAAGTACACCTTATCACCCAGACATGATTTCTAAGGTCACTCCTTGACAAATGTGTTCAATTTTCAGTTACTTTCCTAGTTTTCCATAAACATAGAGGACTGCAAGGCCATACCCAGAGAGCTCCTTTTTTTAGTCCTGAAAAGTATGGTCAGAGCCATTAAAATGGTAAACAGTTTTCGCCGTTCATAAGTGCATTCTGAGGCTACCTCAGAATCTCCGTCCATGCATAAGTTATTTTGACAGTTATTGAAAGCTAATGCAGTATTTTAAAAGTGGATTTTCTTAATAGATTTTATGATTAAAGAACTTAACACAATAACTATGTATTTTTGCCACACTTTATATCAGGACAACAGCACATAATACTACATCATGTCGTGCAAAACCCTGTTATGGCCATTTATAAATTCAGTCTTGCAAAACTGTCTTGGGAGCTGGCCTGTGAAAGGCAAAGTCAAATGCTCCAGAAAGAAAAAAGTTGGAGATTATGGGTAGATTCTTTAGGCTGAATCCCCAAGAGATGTTCTACCCCTTGCATATGTTATACTTTGTGTACTCAACCTCGCCTTGAAAATTTTGATGAATCAACTAAAGGTGACAAGAGCCATTCATCAGAATAACAGCAAACATCATCCTAAAATTGAAGTTCTTCTAGGAAACAAAGATGATATACACCATTTTCAGGTCAGTGTATCAAACCCTTATCTTCATGAGCCTCTTCAGCTTAGAACAATTACACAAGCCATACTGTTCCACTGGCCTTCAGTCTGTTCCACTTTTGATGCTGCATCTGGCATGCCAAGCCACAGCTGGGGTGTAAATGGAAATAGCATGCTAGAGTGGCAGGGTTTGGAACTTGAGTTCAGATCCTAGCTCAGCTATTTAATAGTGGGAATCTTGGGCAAGAGCCATTATTTCTTTGGGGTCTTAGTTACGTTATCTGGTAGAGGAGGCTTATATTATCCATGATATAAACAGATAGCATATCTGCGGTTTCTAGCATGGAGACAGGCACTGAATACTCAGCTTAAACATTGTGGGTAATATTTTCTGAGTTCAGAATCTGGCTTCACCACTTCTTGGTTATGTAAACTTGTCAAGATTTCATAATCAGTCTCTAGTCTTGTTTTCTTCATAGAGATAAAGATAATGTTCACCTCATAAGGTTGTTATGTGAACTAATGAGGCAATGTATGTGGTGTTCTTGGTACAGTGCCTGGCACATAGAAAGCATCCAATAGATGCTAACTGCTATCATCATCCCCACCACCATCATGAACACCACCACCATCACACCCCAGTCACCATCATTATCATCATTACCCCATCACCATCACTACCACCACAACCACACTGTAATCACCACCACCACCATCATCACTACCATCACTATCACCACTCTAAGCACCATCATCATCACCCCACCACTCAAACAGTCATCACTACCACCACCACCACCACCATCATCACCCTACCACCATCATCAGCCCTACTACAATCGTCATTATCATGTCTTCAATAAATGTTCAGCCCTCTACTATTTGAACCTTACACCTTTAACCCTTATACTGGATATGGTCACTGCCTGGAAGATATTGCTAGATACTTCCTCTCTCCAGATAACCAATTTTCAGTTGCTTCAAAGCAGCTTGAGTTGACAGGTACCTGATTGATGGCTCTGTAGTGTTCCTTGTCACATAAGCAGAATGATCCCAGTTTGAACCTTTTCATCTTCAGAAATCATGAAGACTTAGAGTCACATGTAAATCGTAAGTTCCTGCTATCTGTGGTAGAAGGCCAGTGTGTAATCTTGATGAAGCAGTTCTTCTCTGTGTTAGTGCAGCATGGCCATTTTGTAATCCTTTCTGTCTTGGTTACTTTTTTCTCGTTGCTGGGAAAAAATACCTGAGGCCCAAAGTGAAGGAAGGAGAGGTTTATTTCTTACAGTTTTGGGGCTTTTAGTCCATGCTTAGCTGGCTCCAAGGCAAGGTGGCATGGCCGAGGCACTGCCGTTCGTGGTGGATGCAAGCTGCAAGAGCAAACCAGGCACAAGGGGGAAAAACACGCCCCATTCCGATCTTTCATTGTATGTCGGCTCCACCCCTGGGCGGGTGCAGAACTCACACCGCCAATCCCAGCACTAGACAAGGAGTCAACCACAAATGCAAGATTCAGCCCCTTCCATGATTACGAGACTTGGGGGGGCCATCTATATACAAGCCGTAACACTTTCTAAGAACTGTATGCTAAGGGGCTGATGCCCATCTTCTAGATAGGTCCCCTACAGCATCCACAGGTAAAGCCACCTTGACACTTTCTAGGGCCCTCTGCCAAGAGGAGTATAAGGCTCATGTGGTCTTTTTCTCTGCATCTCTGACACCCATCCATCCATCCACCCAACTAGAAATTTACCAAGTACAATTTTTTTAGTCCTTTCTGGACTTTTGGAAAAGGGATACCATGCAGAGACAGTTCTGTCCATGGCATTATTGTCCCCTTTGCCTTCCTACAGTGGAAAAGCAAGAGCCCCAGCCTTCTTATCACCTTTGCAGCCATTATCTCCAGCAGCTTTTTCATTAGAAATAGCCATCTAGTTCTGAATAAGCAGAGATGACATCTGTTGATAAGTTAAAGCCATATCCCTCCAGATTAAGAATAAACAGACAAACCCAGCCCCCACAGATGGAAGCTTCAGTTCTATTTTAGCAATAAAGGAAAATATCTTCAGTTATTTCCCGTTTTCTCCTCTACCTTCCCGTCTGGGAGAATCACGTGTCTTTGAAAGACGGAGTCAACAGAGGCAGAAGAGAACCAAAATAATATTATAATGGCTGGTATGGGAATGGCAGGTAATTTATACTTCACTGATGTGTTGCTAGAGCAATTTTAAGGGCGAAATGTTAGCTTTTGAGGAGATGAAAGAAAAATGAAAGCATTTATTTGGTTAAATGGCTAAGTAAATAAACTGCCTATCAGACTTCGCCAGCTGTCAAGTCAAAGTAGCATCTGTAACAATGGGGATCGTTCAGTCTGTCTCCCTTTGTAACAATTGATATTGCAATAAATAATAACTCACTGTCCTTTTTTAAATACTGATCTTCGTAGTGGGACCCAAGACATACAAAGTATTACCTGGTAGAAATTCTAGTGTTCAAGGGGAAAGAAAACAGAACTGCAGAG
>RJWT010055282.1:0-10175 GCA_004365215.1 Cuniculus paca
TTCCAATAAATAGCTGTGTAATACCATATGAGCTTTGAAATGCAGAAAGGGTTTCCACAGGTTTCTTTCATTGCTTTAGAAATCCTAAAATTTCTCATTCCAGTACACAGGCTGGGAATTTAGGATGAACCACTTCAGTTCACGCTCCCTAATGTACTTGTGTCTGTGATAAGATTTACAATCATTTCTCCTTTGCTCTAGGGAAATCATGTTTATAATGAGACTTCTTTCTTATTTGTCACAGGCAAAAGGTAGGGATTTTTCACCACCTGCTGAAAGACGAGGAGTTACTGGGGGATATGAGAGCTCCTGCAGCAATTGTCTTTTGTCTTCCACTGAGAAATTATGGTTTTCCTCCTGAGAACGATGCTCAGATGGTTTTGATTGTGGGCTTAAGCAAAACTGTGACCTCCGACAAAGAAGACAGAGGACTGTTTTAAAGTTCTTAGTATTGAGTTTGGATTTTTATCACTCATTATTTATGTTAGCACATAGACATAAAAAACACATTGAACTTTTGCTAATTACGATATATAATTATGTGCTCTATTTCCTGAGAAGGCTTGAAGTTCCCAAAGCAGAGACTCTATATTGGGTCATTTCTAATGAAATATGGGACCCAACATCGGTTTAACCTTGTGATCTGCAAGTGCCAATTATTGGGGCTAAGAATAGATTGAATCTGAATTTAAGAAACTTGCTTCAAGTCTAAAGTTCTTTTGGTGCTGTTACAGTCCAAAACTACTTTTATTTTAAATCAACAGACTGTGTTGTAGAGAATTTATATTGAGGTGATCCCCAATTCTTCAATCCTTAGAAATAATACCTCTAACAAAATGTAGACCTGGGACCACCATGAATTTACAGGGTTTTCTATTTTTCCTTAGGTATGTTTTTCAAGACCAATTTCTAAGATCATGTTGGCAGTTTTGGCTGTCAACTTTGAATTTTTTTAAAATAATTTGTTCTGCAAATATTGATGACACATCTTTATTGTTGCCTCTATGCCCAGTTGGAGGTGCTGGTAATAAACAAGACAGCCACTCATTGTGGAGTATTTTTAAAAATCTAGAATGCAGATAATCTGCTTTGTATTTCCATTTTATTATTAGCAAGTTGTCGACAATTACCTGAGCTTCAAAGTCTATGTTTGGAAAATAATGCTTTGCATTGAAACGTTTCTTTTGGCTTGAAAATTCTGTGGTTTTAAACTCCCTTCATATTTTCTATACTCTAGAAGAAATACAAAAACATAAAACATGTTCTTAAAGAGTAAAATTTTTCTTTATTGAAATTTGTTAGAGCATCCTCAATTCAATTCAGTCCAAAGTAAAGGAGATTCAAAAATGTTTTAAAATGATTCAAAAGAGATTTTTAAAATGGGTAGCAATAAACTTTTCTAAGGTCAATGAAGAAGAAATGGATCCACGGATCAGTCTGCTAATGATATATGAATTGATAGAGTAATAAGTCTAGAACTCCCAAGGCATTTCTTAAAGCACAGTTCTCTTAGTGCTAGGCAGCAAGTGTCAGGTGCAGTCACACAGTCATGAGGGGAAATGACTGATACTGTGCTGCGAACTGTGTTGCTAGGCTAGGATGTTAGGAAGGTTAGGGGCTTTAAATGCATTTCTAATCTAGGATGGGTTTAATCAGGATGTAACTTCATTCATAAGTTGAGGAGCATCTGTACTTGTCCATGTCAATCTAGTGGTGGGCTTTCTGCATAGGACAAAAGGCTGCAGTCCTGTCCACTTTCTGGATAAGCATATCGGATTCCATCTTGTTTGCCTTTGCACACACCAATGCCTGCTTTAGGCTATACGATTCCTCAGGCATAATTACTACACATTCCAAGACAATTCTCTGTGAATTTGAGGGCAAAGTTTAACCTTCACATGTCTCAAATCTTCATTCTATTTTTCTTATCTTTCTTGTGAGAAATGCAAAAGGATTACGATAAATTAATTATTACATGCTGTCCTCAGTAATTTCTTATCTTTTCAATGTGCGAAGCCAAGTATAAATGGATAAATTTCCCATAATGTCACATAAAATTTATAGGAGCCAGATGGTATCTTGAGTGAAACAAAATAATCCCTCCATTATGTACCTACCTCAGATACTTTAGGGGATAATTTTATATTATAGCCAAGGCTGTCCCATATTCTTAGGGCTAGATCTTTTTTATTTTTTCTACCTCTCCTCTTTTCTTTCCTCTTGCTTTAGCGGATAGCCCAGGCCAGCGATTGGGCCTATGGCAGAGTGTAGGGCAGACCACTTTCCAGAAGCTGACACCCATCAGAAAACTCTCAGAGCTCTCTGTGGAGAGAGCATGGGTGAGGAAGAGTAGCGCCGCGGGGTGGGGTTCTCAGTCTCAGCAAGGATCCCTGGCTTTAGAAAAATGCTGCAGCAGAGCCCAGGCATCTCCGCGACGACTGCTGACAGCTCAAGCATTCTGCCTCTTTAGGAGCAGACATAGATGAAACCAATCAAAGGCCTACTAAAGGAATTCTTTACGTTTTAAAATTCAAACGAAGTGAGAAATTAATATGTACAAAGTCACAAAAGGAAGAAGCAGGAAAGCCTGCTGGAATTGGCAAACTGACTCCAGTCTCACGGGAGATGACCAGAGAGAAGAGGAAAAGAAGAGCAGAGAGTGGTATGGAAAGGCAGGAAATAGTCACGAATTAGACTGAAAAGACTAGTTATCACCAAGTGAATGAGCAAGGACTGAGATAATAAAAACTCCTCCTATTCAAGGAGTCCATCTGTTGCACTTGGATGAAATCAAGGGAGAAGGAGAAAACTACAAAAATTCAAGTGTGAAGTGAGGGGGGTGTAAGCAGATCAGTATAAGCAGAATTAGGATGTAAAACTGGATTAGCAACCTGTAGTGATGATGTATTAGGACACTGACAGAAATTAAAAAATTGTTTTAAAATGATGCAACAACAACCAGGAGCCTGATACCTAGATTAGGGAATCTTATAGAAGGGAGAGGTAGAAAAAGACACATAAAAAGATAGAAAGGGAAAGGGACGGACAGCAAGTACAAAAGAGGAAGAAAACCATGAAGAAAATTGAAGATCAAGACCTTAGTTCTACTCATTATCCTATATACAAAAAGATTCAGGTACCAGATTTTTATAATTCGAATACACAGAAATCATGCAGGACTTTACCATGATAACGTACCATAATTTATTAATGAGGAGAACAAGATGCACAGGCTTGGTGTGAAGTAGGGGAAAGGAATAAATTATAGCTTTTGTTTGGGATATTTCAAATACGAGGTGTTCTAGAGAGAGAATATCAGCTGCAGACATCTGGGAACTGGCCTGGTACAATTCAACTGGGTCTTAGTGTACATTCCTAGTGGGTTTTGGCTGGAGAATTGGACACCCTTTGGACAGCAAGAAGAAACACTCCAGAGACGGTGGACTAGATCAGGGAGAAGATCCAAGCTAGAGATGCAAATCTGGCATTCATCTTTAGAGAGAAATCAAAGCTATGTCATCTGTCCCCTGGTAGTAGATGGAGAAGACATGAACTTGAGGGACAACTTCTGGAACACTTAGTGTTTGGAGGTTGGAGGGAAGGTGAGAAAGATCTAGCACAGAGGCTAACAAAGAATTATCAGGAGACTAAGAAAGAAAGTGAGTAAGAGGTAGAAGGAAAACTCAGAGAAAGTAGCAGCCAAAGAAAACCAAATATTTCAAGAGAAATAGGAAGAAATGAAGTCACAAGTGAAAGACTTCAAGTAATCTATGACCATTTTATTTGGAATGTGTAAGTCATCGAGGACCTAAGATGCACAATTCTGGTAGAATGGTTGGGAAGAAAGATGGTTTAAAGTGGTTTCAAAAAAGACTATGAAGACAGGATGAGGAAACAGTGAGTATAAATAATTTCTTTGTAAAGGCAATAAGAGAAAAATACAGCAATAGATGAAGAAAGACATGGAAACAGAGGTAAAAGGTTGTATGCGGAGGATTTGAAATGATGAATATAGTGTACTCATGTACTAATGGGAGTGGTTCAAGAAAGAGGGATTAATTGATGCTGTAGGAGAAAGGGTATACTCGCATGACTACAGGGCTGGCATGCATTGTGAAAGGGAAAGCAGAATGTGAGGACCAGTCATGCTGAGACTGTCTGCTAAGCATACAGGTCTCAGCCTATGGGTTCACTTTCAGTCTCTCTGATCAATTTTGTGACTATAAACAAGGAAATAAACAAGAAATAAAGGGAAATAAGAAAGGCAGAAACAATTTTAAGAGTGAGAAGACTTGTGAAGTATTGTATCTTTGTGGAAACTGAGAGTGTATTTCTATTGAGCATCCTCCTCTTGTGTTATGCCTTTGAGACTTCTTACAACTCACAGCCCCTCCTTATCCACAGGGCGAACATTCCAAGATATTCTGTGGATGACTGAACCCACAGGTAGTACTCAATTCTATATATGCTGTTTTTTCTTGTACATACATATGATCAAGTTTAACTTATAAATTAGGCACAGTAATAGATTAACCACAGTGTCTATAATAAAGTAGAAATAACAATATACTGTAATAAAAGTTATTTAAAACATGAATTGTTTATTTCTGGAACTTACATTCAAATATTTTCAGAAGGTGGCTGCTTGTGAACCCATAAAACTGGATGAGGAGGCTACTGTAGTACTCTATTTACTTTTACCCAGAGCCCTATGAAAGTTGCATCCTCTACATCCCTGGTTCTCCAAGTCAGATTTCTGAGCTGACTGAGTACATCTGCAGAGGGTCCTGAGGATCTGCATTTCCAGTAAGTTCCCCAGTGACGTAGATGCTGCTAGACCAGAAGCTGTACTTTGTGACTCAGAGTCCCAGGATCTTGTTGATCTTCTTGTGTGTAAGGTGCAAAAGGGACATGGGGAGAGAACAGATATAGGTCTCTGAGGAAAACAGGAGAATAAAATAGCCCTGTCCTTACCTGCATGAGCCTTCAATCTTCATTTTATCACTTAGTCTCCAACCACTGCACTTTCCATCACTTCTGCAAGAAGACATCTCTAATTAGACTAAACCTTGGAATCAAGAAAAAAGTTCATCCTGTTAGACAACACTAAACTCTATTACAGCTTCTAGGATATTTAGGAGGTCATTTCTAGTATTTATGAACACACAGCCTAAAATTTTAAAATGCTGCATTGCTTGAGAAACTAGCCATCCTTTTACAGCATATTCTCAGCTTCCACATCGTATGGAACCTTGACTTCTTACTGGGCCACAGGCAGTGGCCTGACTTTTCCTTTACCACCTACCCTTCTGTCCTTGCATTCTCTGGCCAACTGAGGCCTAAGGGGTCCCCAGGGACAGTCCTGCTCCATTTGTCAGGAGCTAATGCAGTAAACATACCACCAGTTGCAGCCCATTAGCAGAGCTTCTGCCAAAAGAACATCTACGCCACAGCTCCCTCAAGCTGCTTCTTTCACTTCAGCTCACCCCTCGGTCTAAATGTTTGGTTTAGAGTCAAGTACACAGTTCTCACCTAATAAATGCTGACTAATAACTCGGCCAATGTCTACAGTAATGCAAATGCGAATGTTTTGTAACCTTAACAGAGGAAGTAGGAACTAAGAAAGGTGAATATTTCATATATAACAGCAAGGATCTATAAGGTAGACCAAATCACAAGGTCACTTAGTTTATTAATGTCACATGTGACAAAAATTTTAGAAGGCAATAGGTGTTTATTATATTTAGCAAATAAAAAAGACCAAAATTAAAGTGCTTCTAATGTCAACACCCACACGTAGGCCCAATTGTGATTTTGGCAACTAACTTTTCAAATATAAGCAAACACATACGTGTCTGTTTACATACACACAGATGATAATACTAGACATGCTCCTTGTGACGTGTTTTTTTTTACATAATATATTGGGAACAGTTTTCTACATTGAAAACCTTATTTTAAATTACTGTACAAGTATCCCATTATCTCTATTAACTATAGTTTATTTAGGTTAACTAGTCCCCAAGTACTGGATACATTCCCTTATTTTTGTACTTTTATATTAATGCTGTATTCATTTAACAATATTGCATCAAAATTGTGAAGTGCCTCTTTAGTATTTTCTTATTTTTATAACAAGGTCATGTTCAATTATTAGTATTGTATCTGAATTGTCAAGTTCATCTTATTAATTGCTTTAAGATCAATTCCTAAAACTGTCAATTTAAAGGTATTAATACATATTACCAAATGTCTTACTATAGACAATGAGACTGCTGATTTTTAAATATTTTTATAAACTATCAGTATCATTAACTTTATAAACATTGTTTTAATTTTCATTTTCTTGTTAGCCACCTGTTACTGCATTTTTAGCTCAAAAGTTATTGCTAATACATATTTCCTACTACTATTCTTTGCTCATTTTTCTATTTGGGTTATATTTATTTTTGAAAGCATACTTAATAATTTTTTTTATCTGTTTCCATGTTTTGCTGGCTTGCCCTTTGGATTTCAGTTTTGTTTATAGGTCATCTTTAACTTTTAAATATGCTACACATTGTATGAGTAATTTCATGTGTCAACTTAATTGTGTCACAATGTGACCAGATATTTGGTCGAACATTGTTCTTAGTGGTTATTGTATCAATGAAAGCAAAATTTAAATTTTCAAACTAAGTAAAAAGGATTGCTGTCCCTAATGTAAGTGGACCTCATCCACTCAGTTTCAGGTCACGATGGATGAAACAACACTGATCCTTTCCTGACTTAGAAGTCTTACTTGATTGTCTTTGAACTGGAACACAGGCTCTTTCCGATTCTCAAACTGTTTGCCATTGGACTGAAACTAAGCTACTTTATTATGCAGAGACATAAATGAATAGATTGCTTCCTTCCGAGTATCTAAGGTGTTATATATGATTACAATTCTTTGAAAGATTAGAAAAGGTCAAAATAAACCAGCTTAGATGAGAGGGATTAGTAACTATGGAGCTGGTATAAAGTGGTAAAAGAATAAAAGTCTGAAAAGATCTACCATATTGACAACAAAATAGAAAATGAAGGCAGGATCAAAGATTCCATAACTTATTGCCAGTGTTCCTCAAGCCCAGGCTGAGTTCAGATACTTGACTGAGTGCTGAGGGCAAATAAAAAAAATAAAAATGACCAAGGCTAGGACCCAGTATCTAAAGAACTTGCAAATCAGAATGTATTTTTAAAAATTTCTACAAATTATGAAGCGCTTTATCATAAAATTTATTGGCTAAACCTCACAGCAGTCTTGTAAAGTAAATAAGGCAGAACTTATTAGGCGTTTAATGCAAAAGAGTAAAAAACTGAACTGAGGCTTAGACGGGTTTTTCCTAAATTTTGTGAATTAGGAACAGGTTTCAAAATTAGTCCCTTCACATTTAGTCCGGTGCTTATTCAACTATTTTCTGCCGATCTCCTACAGTTGTAGGTATTTTGGATAAAAACAGATTAGCGGGAATGACAACTGAACTAAAATATACTCTTGTCACATATTTTTCACTTTTTATAAGGTCATGGTAACATGGGGTAAGATACAGAGATTCTTTTGCATCTTAAAATTCTGTTCACATTTCAGGATGAAAACTGCATCCACTTTGTAAATCACTATGGACCGTATGGCTTGATACTATTTTCCTTCTCTGCAACACTCATGGTTGCAGAGCAATCCTTGAGAATTTGTGTATAAGGTTTGGCAACACAATCAGCATCAGCAGAAGACAGTGCATGTTCATCCTACACATAGTGATTCCTGAAAAATAATAACAGATGACAGTAGGAGCTGAGAAAATCAATATCTAACAAGCTATGAAGCATATGTGGTGGTGTACACTTGTAATCCCAGGACTCTGGAAGACAGAGGCAAGAGGGTCACAAGTTCAAGCCCAGGTTGGGCAACTTAGTGACTTAGTAAGAACTTGTCTCAACATATAAAAAATTTTAAAAATGAAAAATAAAAAAGAGTTGGTGATATAGTTCAGTGTAAAGCCTTGGGGTGCAATCTCAGTAGTGTAAATAAATAATGAGAAACAGAGAGACAGAGAGAACATAGAACAGGCTTGATAAATGCAGAGTTTTATGCTAGGATATAACTGGGATTCTAAGTAAAGAAGAAGAAACAGAAAAAGATGGATAATACAAAATGCAGAAGATGATACATAGAAAAAATTTCTGACTGATTAAAATGAGCTGGAGTGTAAAGACAAGGGTATATTTATTTATACCACCCCCCTTTTCTCCAAGTAAGCTCATAAGAGGCTGCAAGCAGGACCATACCTTCTATGGGATGAGTTAATGATGCTTGTTCAGTTTTTTATTAGTAACAAGCATAATGCTACACAGTGGTTAATTGTCCCCAATTTATTTAAATTTATGTACCCAAATTTTGAAGATTTAGGTAATTTTAAAGATTTTTTATTAAAATATTGACAAGATAAATTATAAAGTATGTAAGATGATCATTTGAGTTCTCTTTCTAGCTTACATTGATTCTGTTTTGTTTTCATTTTTGTTATAGAATGTCTTTCTGCAGTCAGGGAAGGGCTCTTGACTACCATGTTTTTGTATACACTCTCAATTCTCTGGTTAGAGTTGACACAAGTATTAATGTCGTTCCCAGTGTGTCTGGGGGAATGTTCCAAATTTGCATTTCTAAGAAATTTTGAATTGGGGATCAGTGATGATTAATATTTTGCTATATGTGGGTAGGATGAAGGTTTTGAAATTAGGTATTATTAAGTAACCAGAGCACAGAAAATAACAGATAAGATACCTACTGCCATTCTGGTCAGTGGAAATGAACTGTGCTAGCATTCATTGAATTTTTTTCTAACATTGAGTGCACACAATTATGAAGCAGAAAAATAGTTAATTGTATTATACTTCACCACTAAAGAAAGTTAATATTCTCTGTGATGAAATGGGAAATACATATAATGCACTTCTTGCATATTAACGGGTAACAGCGGTCTTGAGGAAAAGCTTGTAATTTGAAGCAAAAAATGTACATTCATATAGTAAATCTCAAATCACTAAAGAAAAGAAATTAACTTAGTCTATTTAGGCTACTATAACAGAATACCACAGACTGAGTGGCTTATAGAAAGAGCAATTCAATTCTTACAGAACTGGTGGCAGAGAAATACAAATCAAGACACTGGCAGATTCAGCGTCTGGCGAGAGCATGTTTGGTTCCTGGTTTCTATGTACTTATGTGGCAAAAAGGGAAGGTGACTTGTCTTGAGACTTTTAGAAAGACACAAATCCCACTCATGAGGATGTCACATTTATGGATTTATCTAATCCTAATTACTTTATCTCCTCATCCAATCACATTGGAGTAGGATTTCAACATACGAACTTGAGGGCAAGTCACAAATATTCGTTCTACAAGTAGTGACAGGATTAGAAAAATCACTATTGTTAAAGGAAAGAATAACTGGGATGGGGAAAGGAGAAAAGGAAGAAAGGATTATATGTATATGTATATTATATATATATATATAACTATATATGTATTTGTATGCAATATAGATAACTATACTACTAATCTCTGTTAGTTCATCAAAAAGAACAGTTTGTGCTGTCATTGTTTGATTGTTTGATCATTTTTTATGCCTAGATCTTGTAACCTGAACAACTACTTCTAAGATAACAATGTGCAATATATTAGCTGGTGTTAATTTTCTACTTTTTTTTTGAAATTCTGTGTCATTTCTATCTTTTTTTTCTGTTTTGCTTTTTAAAATTAAAAAAAAAAACCACAGTGGGAAGGAATCACTATTGTTATTGGAAAAATCACTGTTTTATCATTAGTGATAAACTGATAGATTTAGGTCATTGCTACAAAAAAGAAATCTAACTAGTTATGAACTTTCTGAGGGAAGAACTCATCACAACCTGTAAAACAATCCTACCTTAAAAAGTGTTAAATCCACAGATAAACAATAACTTCTAAATCAAAGTACAAACATGCAGAAACCATAGATGATAGGGGAGCTTGTTAAATGATATCATGGAAGTACAATCAACAAAATTCAGACTATAAGAAATTATACAGGACAGTTTAACATATTTAATATAAAATTACAAGAAGAAGAAAATATAGCAAGTGTTATTAGGGGGACCTATACATTAAAAGACTT
>RJWT010055283.1:0-10166 GCA_004365215.1 Cuniculus paca
TCTCATAAGAGAAAATACATACTTGTTTTTTGAGTCTTCCTAGTCTCACTTAACATAATAGTTTCTAATTTCATCCACTTTCTTGTGAGTGACATGATTTCATTCTTCTTTATGGCTGAATATTACTCCATTGTATTAGGTCCCATTTTTTTTTTATCCATTCATCTTTTGATAGGACCTAAGAGTTCCCACAGATTAGGTATTGTGAACTGGAATGTTACGAACATTGATATGCATGAATCATTACAGTGTATATTACTTAATTCTTTTAGTAGTATGTCCTAGAGTGGAATAGTTGGGTCAAGTCATATTTCTATGTTTAAACTTTTTATGAATTTCCATAATGACTTTCACAGTGGTTGTATTATTGTTTATATTCCCACCAACAGTGTAGAAGAGTTCTTTTTTCCTATAATCCTCAACACTTTTCATTGCTTTTTGTGTACTTGATGATAGCTATTCTGATTGGGATGAGATGTTTGTTATGCTTTGTGGTTAGAATATGTCCATATGCACCTTATTCATTCCTGAAAGGCTATCCAGAGGCCCATCTGCCTTCATGAATGCCTTATGGTTTTTAAAAGTTTATATTAGTATATGTTTACAATACACAGTGATTACAGTCAGCTTGGGGGTTTAATACATATACAGATTGTCTCAAAAACTTATTTCCTTAACTATTTTCATTTTCTCTGAAAATCAACTTGCAGTCTACAGCCAACACCAGCAAGGTGTCTGTGCTTCCTTTATTGTTTTCCCCAGATTACAAACAGCATGAGGACTGTGACTAACTTTTAAGGTTATTCCTTTGTCCAAATGATTGCCATGAGACTGATTTCCAGTACACATTTGATCCGATAAATATTCTTAGACCAATAGAATGGAATTAATTTTAGCATGTTTTCATGTGATCGAGTTCTCATAATTCTAAGAAGATTTATAAAGAACATGAATATCAAATGAATCTTCTTTTCCATTTTTTTTGCAGAGTTAATCAATAATAACTTAACAGTTACTTTTCTGTAGAGAATTTGAAATGAGAGCAAAATTCTGAGTAGGCAGTCTTTTCTAATCCCATATTCCAGTTCACAAAGAATGAACGAGAGCCATGGATTGGAACTTGTTCAATTTTGTATGCAGTCTCATTGGTCCAGGGTGTAATATACCCCGGAGCATTTGTCATCATAAGCAGGGGAGGCTTATGAGTCTGAGACCCAGGAGGTCAGATATGGTATGCTGCTGCATTGCCTATTACTATTATTTACATTCAAGCTGGAAGCGAATTGGTTTCTTGTTTCTTTTCATTTAATAATGTTTACATTGTGGAAATAAACTAGCAATAAAATTTCTTAGCCATTTGTAATGTAGCCCAGTGAATTCTGCTTTCTCTGGAAATAGAAAGGTTGCTTGGTTGATTTTGCAACCTTTTTCCCGTTCCTCTCCCAACCCTTATTTCTTACCCTCATTTTCCAATTAGCTTCTAGATGCTAATCTGTTTACCTGTATCACCTCCTTAGCTGGCTGCTTCAAGAAACCTATATATTTGTATTATCCAAGCTTTATATTATACTTGGGGGATTAATTACAAGTAGATGTCTATAAAAAATCTGGAAGAATATAAAATGCTTCGGTGCAGGCTTAATGGAAGGGATGTTTGAATCAACCTGCAGTCATTAAAATGTTGAGGTTAGAAATCACACTTTATATGAGACTCTAAGTGACTTTAAAGGTGAGGTTTCTGCATTTTCTTGTGCAGGAATCACAGATTTTTTACTCTGACTTTTTTATGGATATGGGGAATGTATAATTAAATTCTTCAAATTAGAATTTATGTGTATGTGTAAGTATATATTCTTAAATAATTCCTACCCTAACTTTTATCATTTGGAAATGTGAATCTTGGTGCAAGCATGAGCTAATAGCAAAACACCTGAAAGGTGGATGTAATAAGGGTTACAGGAAGAGTTGCTGAGGGCACCTGGCATGTTCTTCTCAGCAGTCTCAAAAGACTGAGGAGAGGGTTATTCATGTGGAAAGAGAAAAAAGAAATAAGCATCTCCTGCATATATCTTCTAACCTTATATTAATGATCAGGGAGCGATTCGCATAGGTAATTTCTATACATATACCTTCAAAATACCCCCGGAGCAGCTATAGGAGTTGGTGAGTAATAGAAATATTTTGTATAATTTCATTTTAGAATCTGGCTCTGGTGTGAGTTTTATGCCCTTGCTTGACAAGCACACAGAAATTTGGGTCTGAAATTTGCATATTCTTGAATGCTCACGCTGGGTTTTGCAACTGAGATTTACAAATACTTCTTTTCAGCTGGGCAGCCGGAAGCATACACCCTGGAAGGAGAGCTCTGGAATAAAAATCCTACACAATACACGAGGAGAAGGCCTAGCTCTTTTCTGTAGCAGTCATACTGAATGGGGACTTTTGCATTCTGGTCAGGTTAAATGGAAACCAAAACAAATGAGTGAACTGAGCATAGAGGCTAATTATTAATTCTGTTATATAACAACCCCTGGCATTAAACTGCATGATACTTTGCCACACAATTCTTTCTCTTAATTGTCATGATTTGTATTTTTTCAAGACTAGCTCAACCTCATTGTTATGCTCTTGCTCTGTAATAACCCTGCCTGGAGGCTGCTATGATAAGATGTCTCAACTGTGCGTATGTAGAATTATATGTATATGTCCATTTATGCATCTCTGTGTCTCTATTTATATAGATTTATAAGCAGAAATAGTCCTTTGTCACATACATGGGAATAACTGTGGGGTATGGAGGAGCAAGTCTTTCTGGGTCTGCACTGTAAATTGTAAGTCTTGGTGTCTTCAAGCAGGAAAAAAATACCTTAGCTGTGTCTGCACATCAGTGATACTTACGGGGTAACCTGAGAAGAGGCTGGCTGCAAGACTACAGGAAAAAGAGTCCCTTCAGAAGTCACCAGTATTGTCCAGCAGTTAGATGGGAAAAATGACAAGGGCATCCTGTCAAGGTCTTGCTTAGTGCTCAAAGGAAAACCCTATATTTGGCTAGAAAGAAAATGAGACTTCGTGGTAAAAATGAAGCAAACTGCATTTCCGGCAAGAACCTGATGAGCTACAGCTTTTCACCTTAACTTTCCGATTGCTGTTTCTGGAATCCGGATCCATTTCAACATCAGGATGGTTACACGACTTGTATCTTCCTAACTCACTTCTCCAGGAGGGAGTGGATGGAAATCCATGCTACTAGATGGATTTCTCTACTAGATGTATTGTAATCCCACACTTTGTACTAAACTTCCTAAGTAAAGGCAGTAAGGTGATGCTGTGGTCCTCAGTGATATAAAGGATGAGTGGTAAAGTTATGGGAGAGTTTCCCTCAGCTAAATTGTGACATCTAGCTAGTATCATGTCTTATTGCTTTGTCATCCCCAGTGCCTATCACAGAGCAAGTAGTCATTAAATATGAACTTATAAATACAGGAACCCTGAAATAAAAAGACAATACTTATTTTATATTAAGTATGTGGTCACTATCCTAAGTGTAATTTCAGCCAAAAAGATGCACAAACCTTCAGAAGTTTAAGTCTTAAATCTCTAGAAATAATAAAATGGAAGATAAGATGGGAATTTTGGCTTTTATATCATATCCAAAAATTAAGCTCTATCTCAGTTTTAAAAGCTAAGTGTGGATATAAACAGAAACCATCCAGACGAGCTAGCAGAAATTATTTATTTGGAGCTTGTTTTAGCAAGAGAATCAACTACAATTTCTTGCATTTGAAATGGAAATCTGGATGGCAAGAATGAGGGAGGCTCTGGGAATGCCCTAACTGGAGGCTATTTGCAAAGGGAGCAAGGAAGTGAGGAAAACTGGAAATAGGGTACCTTTTGATACTGGCTAGGAATGCAGATTTGACTTTCTCTGGTTGTTTCTAAGTTGGATATGGGGTAAAATTAGAGTTTGTCAGTTTTCGAGGCATGGACTTTTCAGATAATTGTTACTGAGGCTGTTGCATTGTTTCCTGTCTTGTTGCTAAAGATACTGGCCTGATTTCCTGCAAACCTGCCTTGTAGATCATAAATTGGCTCCCTAGGCTTGTGCTGCAGGTATTGGTTACAATTCTGTTTTTATATATGGTCCAGCCATTGTCCGCTTTTATATTCAGTCTTCATAGTTTTGAGGGTAGCAATGCTGAGGGTCAGAATATTAAATTCACACAAAAACCCATGACATATTAGAAGTAAATCTAGCTGAAGGTTTACTTATACAGAAAAAAAAAATATTCCCTTTATGCTTACAATACTTTGCAATACACTTGCAGCAGAGAGATTCTGAGCTTCATTTTTAGGAGCTATCTAGGCCGTAATTAGAGATGGTCAACTGCAAGAGAAGCTTCCAAAATGACAGCAAATATATCCCATCCAGTTAGCTTTGTAATTAGAACAAAGGTGATTCGTGGGGACAACAAGAATGATAAATTATTGCAGAGCAAGATGTGGACAGATGCAAGAACGAAGGATTAAAAACATCCTGGAAAAGAAAGTCAAGAAAAATGTAAGTGCCAGAGGTTGCTGTAAAACGAATGGATGTCTTAAAGGCCAAGTGTGCTATCAGCTCGCATATAGAACAGAGTGAAAAATACCAATCGAGAATTACAACAGCGTGAGAGATAATTACAAGGACAGCAGTGATGAGATTAAAAACTGTGTGACAAGAAAATAACTTAGAAGCTAGAAGGCAAATTAGAAGGCAGATACTTTATCAAGGAAGATGCTAAATTGACAGTATACATCGTAGAAAATACAGGTTTATCTATTGGTTGTTTTTTCTGCATCATGAAAGTCTTCTACTGCCTCCCTTCCATAAATATAATCATGGCTACCTTTTCTTGAGTACTTACTACATTTTAGGAGTAGTGTTTTCCAGATACTAAGGTGGTAGATTTGTCACCCACTTTCCAGATTCTATTCTCTTGAGCAGCAACTTAGCTGGATGTTATCTCAGTGTCATATTTTCCAGATGTTAAATTGTGGTAAGATACACATAACATAAAATTTACTGTCTTAACTACTTTATCATCCAGATCAGAGATAGTGAATGCATTCATGAAATTGTATATTTATAACCATCGATCTGCAGAACTCTTTTCCTCTAGTAAAACTGCAACTCTATGCCTATTAAATGACTTTTTGTTGTCCCACTCAGAGCCTGGAAACCACCATTCTCCCTTCTTTCTGGTTCTGACTACTCTAACTCATATAAATGAAGTCATTAATATTTGTCTTGTGATGATTTTCTTCACTTAGAGTATTTCCTAAAGGTTCATTTATGGTGTGGTATGTGTCAGAATTTCTTTCTATTTTAAAGCTGAATAATGACATAGGCACATATTATATTTCATTATCCATTCATCTATCATCGGGCATTTTGGTTGCTCCATATTTTAGCCATTGTGCTGCTATACACAAATATGTCTTTAAGATCATATATACATATATATATATGTATTCAGACATGGAATTGCTAGATCACATGACCTTCAATTTTTCATTGTTTTAAAGAACTATCATTGTGTTTTCCACAATAATTTATATTCCCTAAAACAGTTCACAATATTTACATTCCAATATTTACATTCTCATCAAAGTTTATCTTCTATTTTTTGATAATAGTCACCCTAGTGGGTGTGAAGTGGTATCTCATTTGGTTTTGATTTCATTGACCTAATAGTAATGTTGATCATCTTTTCATGTGATTATTGGTCATTTGTATGTCTTCTTTGCAAAAATTTTTTTCTAATTTCTTTATCCATTTTTGAAGCAGGTTGTTTATTTTCTGTTGTTGTTGAGTTATAAGAATTGTCAATATGGTCTAAATATTAATTTTTTATGACATATACAATGTGAAAATACTTTCTCCCATTTTAAGGATTTTCTTTTACTCCTTTGATAGTCTCTTCCGATGCACAAAATTTTAATTTCATGAAGTCGGTTTATCTAGTTTTTTCTTTTGTTTCCTGTGCCATTGAAATCATGCTCAAGAAATCACTACCAAATCCCTAAGTCAGTTTTAAAAGCATTTTATGTTTATTTGCAATTTTATTATTTCCATCTTTTGTCTTATTAGCTTCTTTTTTCTCCTATTTTTGAGTTAATTTTCTCCTTGTGACTTTCTACTCCCAAATATTAGAAGTGTTTTCTTGAATCTTCTTTATTTTTTTCCTTTAAAATTGGGGTTACATAAAGGTAAAATAAAGTTTATCATTTCATGCATTTAAAATTACCAAGTGAAATAAGCCAGTCAGGAAAGGACAAATACTGTAGGATTCCTAGCACAGTTAGATTCATATTTATAGAGGAGGAAAGTACAGTAATGATTTCTAGGAATTGAGGGGAGGAGGAAATGGGAAGTTAATTTTTGTGTGTACAGAGTGTCGGTTGCAGAAGATGGAAGGGGTTCTGGAGATGGATGTCAGTGTGATTGCACAACATTGCCAATGTGCCTAACCTTGAATCTTTAGAAAAGGCCAACTATTCTTAGACATTTCTTTTGTTTCTGTGGTGCTCTTTCTGTCTGTGTTCAGAATCTTTGGGATAGGGTTCCTTTTCCAAATTTCCTTTCTTTTCTTTTTTTCTTCGTGAGCTCCTTCATCTGTTTCCACTGTGTTCACTCTCAATTTTTCATTTACTTATCCTAACATTAGACGACATTGATGATCTCTGCTGATTTGGCGTTTTGGGGCTTGGCCTCACTCAGTATCTACTTGAGTGCTATAAGATCCCTTTTTAATATTGTGAACATTATGTGAGGTTGCAATTTATTACCCAACCCTAGGATCTAGTAGATTTTTATCTGGAATAATTTGATGAAGGAGGCAGTATGTTCTAACCTCATTTCTGTTCTGACACTGACCATATACACTGAATATATATTACATATAGTAAACCTATAACAATTTAAAGTAGATGTGTATTGCTGCATATTTTTTATTTTTAACGTTTTGGTATTCTTACTTAAGGTGTGGTTTTCAGGATGAAAATTATGATTGTTATCTTTTTACTCACTCCAGTTGTCATCCAGATGTTGAGGTCTCAAGGAAGGAAATGTATTGGCATGAGAAAAGAACAGCGAACAAACAAAAGACTCCCAGCATTAAAGTGGTCCTGTGTGGCGATGCCTGAAAAAGACAGCCAGGTATGAAAAACTGTGGGTCTTCATTGAGTCTGTGAGGAGCAAAGCAGTCATGTTCAAATAATGGGACAATTGCTGCTCAGTTCCAATAAGATTTGTCTGCTCTCTTGATGTTTCATAAGAAGGTAGGAAATTAGATTTTGTGAAATCATCCCGTTGCTTAAACACTAAATCTGATGAAAACAAAACTACAAATACAAAGCTGCTGTGTGCATCCAGAGGCAAGGGGGAGCTGCTGAGAACCTGCACTGCAGCCAGAGCACAGCCACACTGGGGTTTTTCCTAGGGAAGGAAGGCGTCACCCACCTTTGGAAAAGCTGACTTTCTCCAAGCATCGATGTAATTATCAATGCCTTATTTGAGATGTGATGTTAAATTCCATTTCCTGCTATTTCATGTATTTTCAATGCTACCAATAATGAGATAAGACACTTCTTTTTAAGTCAGTGAGCAATATCCTCATTTATCCCAGGATAAATAAGTAATATAAAATAATCGACTAGAGAAACTTTAGATCTAGGTTCAATGAGACCTTCTGAATTTTTTCAATATTCTTGTCTCTTCCAATAATGAGATTCATGTCTAAAATAACTTCTTTTGGTCCCAACTTTATATACTTATGAATTTTTACCTTAGTTATGTGACTTTCTGCTTCATCAGGAAGTATTAAAGTCAAACCAAATTAGATTACGTGGCCCATTTTTATTCCATTTTCCTCCTTACATAAACAAAACGGGCTAGTGTGGAATAAGAGGTCATATCTGGCTCCTATTTGTGTTATTTTAAATGTGTTTCTGCTGAAAATGGAATTAATGCCCCTAACGTCACATTTCTTGCACAACATGGCATCATTCTCTTTACAGGAACATGTGATGACATTTCTTTTTCCCCCAGCTTCAAAGCATACATTGTTTACTGCATTAAGCAGCTCTGGCTGCCACACAAAGTCCACAGAGCAAGGGACTTAAATCACAGAAATTTATAGTTTTCACAGTCTGGGGGCTGGAAGGCCAAGGTCAGGGTGTTGGTGAGATTGGTGACTGGTGTGGGTTTTCCTGGTGGCTTGTAGAGGGCTTCCTTCTTGCTATGTCTGCACCTGGTCAACTCTGCTTGCCAAGAAGGAGAGGAAAAGCTGTGCTATTATTTCTTGTCTTCTTACAAGGAAATTGACTTACCGGAAAAAGGGCCTTGTCTGTAACTTTATTTAACCATACTTACCTTTTCAGAGGCTCTACCTCCAAAGGTATTCACATTGGGGATTAACACTAAGTTGTGTAAATTTTGTGGGGGACACAGTTCACTGCCTCACAGACAGGTCCTCTTCAAGGAGCCTCATTCTTTTCTGCAGTGTGTGGCCCAAAGTGAAAGGACCCAAGTAATCTAATCTTATAAACTGTGCTGGAATCACAAATGGCAGAGGTGCAAAAAGTGGGTATTCTTATATTTCCTTCTCCTTATTGACATAGGAAACTATATTTTAAAGTAATGAAAGTCATGTATATTTAAATGCAAAACTGCAACTTTTACTTATACACACACACACACATATATAGGGAGAGAATTATGCCAGCTAATGGACATTCTGAAATTTTGTTTTGCAGATTACTTACTTAACCCAAGAGAAATAGTGCAATATGTTTGTTTTCGAAGTATAGTATAGAAAATGACTTTTTAATTGGTACAGAAAAGCACATGAAATAAAGACAATGAATTAGTAAAATAGTCAACATTGTATATTTCCCTATTCCAAATGGAACAATTCTTATTGCTAGACAATAATAGTTTTGATCACAATGCCATAGTACGTAGTCTTAGATAAGAATATTGCTTTTTAAAAACAAGACCACAACCAAACTTTCCTGAACAGTAAACTTGGCAGAGGTGAATACTTTTCTCTATGTAACTGGTTAGTTAGCTATATACTAATGTTCATTTGGTAAACTGTTTTCTTTTAGCCTTCTTTAATTTGTTAGGCTTTGGCTAGTTATTGAATTCCCAGATATGCAATCTCCAACAATTATAAGCAAAAGCTATGTGCTTTTAATTTGTGTGCCAGGCAATTTACCTTAAACATTCAACTGAAACAGCAGAGAACTGTAACCATTGGAGATGTCTTAGTCTGCTTGCTTACTCTCCCCTGAACCGAGATACCTCAAGTATATTAACTGAAAGCCCTGTTAACTCTGAAGATAATCTGTGGAGCTTGAGACTGCCCATTAGACAGAGACAGAAGCCTAAAGGAAATGGAAGAATAGACAGAGTACAGGCGTCCCACACAACAGACAATCCTACTACTACAGTCAGAACTCGTTTCACATTGCCAGCTGGGTCAGGGAAACCAGATGTCAGCGTAGCTGTTTTACTCCCATCAAACAAGAATTGTGGGTCAACTACGTACCTAACGTTCAGTTTAATGGTGATCACTGACTACTTTCTCAGTCAGTATAAACCAGTTTAGAAACAAGTTTTACGAAGTAAAGAAAGCCAGGTGTGTGGACGTAATGTCATCTAGATTCTGAGACCTCCTGAAGGAGGACATGTAACTGTACAAAATGCATTTATCCTCCCTGTCATCATAACTTCACCACTAGATCTTTCATTTTATCACTTTTTAAGAAGACCCCCTTGTTATACTTATTTGCTCATTCTATTTCTTGTAGTGAAACTATTCAACTCAGGCTTATACGGATGTGGTAGGTTAACTAATGGTGAACTTATAACAACCAACTGAGCTGAATCAGTGTGGTGCTGGATGTGGAAGGCCCAGCTCGGGACTGTTGCCAACAGTATAAAAAGATAACTGGAGGGGAAGACGGTGTGCTGTTGATTCCCTGGAGAAGTTGTCACGCTGGTTTTCCTAATATGACCTCAGCTGTTCCCATTGGAGGAGCTCTGGTACTCGCTGTTGCTGAGGAAGTCTGTGGTTCTTTTCAGGAGAGCTCTGGTCCTTACTTTGAGCGTCGTTTCCTGG
>RJWT010055284.1:0-10182 GCA_004365215.1 Cuniculus paca
TTTAAAAGAAAACAAGAGGGGGAGGGAAAACCACCTACTAGTCTGGATTCAGTGTTGCTAGTGAAGGACCAGAATGTCCATTGAATCTTCTGTAACAAAGTCTGAAATGCCACTATCTCTTTGTGTCTTGAAATGTTGGTGTACCCACTCTGGGGACAAACAATTCTTAGTAAGCCTGAGATACAATTTGAAACCTATTTAATTGACAACCAGCTGAGAGAAAATTTTCATTCTACTTTAGCTACCCAAATGTCAATAAATAAATAAATAAATAAATAAATGGTCTATTAAATATTAGCTAAGTGTTGGGTAAATTTTTAAACCTTAAAATTTGAAAAGTGCATGCAGCACATTCTATTTTGACTGAAGAATGGAATCTTGGACTTTAATTTCTTCTCTCTCTCCGTCTCTCTCTCTCTCATAAAGTGTCTGTGCAAAAGAGGATTTCTGCTTCCTAAGAACACAGCTATTGATACAGATTAGTCTTTGGTTATTTTGACATTACTGTTACCATATCTGAAGCAAGTTTCAATCATCATTCATAAAAAGCTGTGATTACTACTAAGCCTGTGTAGTGCCATTTTATACAAGTACAAGAAAACTAAAGCTCACATACATGAATCTCATATATCACAAAACCTTGTACTATGTGTATAATGTTAACTACGTTTTCTTTGAGCTGTCAGTAAGCATCTTATGTACTTTGTACATTTCAGAAAGAGACTATTAGTGCCTAAAACTCCCACTTTGAGACTTCCTGTCAAATACTTCTAGAAAGGAATACAAACTACAGATAAATTAGAAAACTTAAATCATCAGCCTTTTTCCCTTTTAAAAAAAAATTTCCAATTTAAATGTTGGGAAGAAATGCAACCAGATTCCTTCATGCTATGTTGAGTTCCTTTCCAAATAACCAACTGGACTTTGTACAAATGGAGAAGCCATTGTTGACATTCATTGAGGAATTCAAAGCCACGCGTGCTTGATGAAGTAACACTGCATGGCTAATAAGGCAATCCCAGCAGCCAAGCTTGCTCTGGGTAATTTGTTTCCATGGTGTGATAGTATAATTTTGACATGCTGAAAAATCACTGCACAGAGACTCATACTGCAATTGTCACTGAGTACATTTTCAATATAACATTTGCTATTGAGGAGCTTGGAGTGTCTGCTTAGAAACACTATCCTAAATGAAGCTGGGTGTAGAATCTCCATACTGTACATCCAAACTGTGTATCCAGCTTTAGTTTATCACGAGTCTGTTTGAACAGATAGCATTGCACATTTTCTATTGGACAGGACAGCTTCTCTCTTACAATGAAAGCAGGGCAAAGTACAGTATAAGAGGATTGTGTTAGATTTTTTCCCTAATAACAGTCCAGCCATAGGGTTTGAATTTGCTTTGCTTTGTTTTCCTGCTTGGCATGTAAAACTTGTAATAGAAGAACTAATATTAAGTTATCTAATCTCACCAAGGAGAGTTTCTTGCTTTCAGACTGTGTTTAATCTGAGTTTGTAGCACCGTTGCATCCCGAGTGTGTGTGTGGGTGAGTACTTCATGAGTCACCAGCTACAAGTAGGAAGGTTGGGCTCTGGTGTCCTATTTGATTGGGAGTCTAGAAGGACAGCCTGTATTGAGCACAGACATTTTTCATAATTATGTTGCCTGCAGAGTTGCCACCTGTCCTAATTTGATCTGATTAAGGTGAAATGCAAAAACTGTCCTCATTTCTTTCAGAGTGGAGTGGTGCCAAGCCTCATCTCAGGAAGAAAAAAGAGATGAATACATATATTGAGGAGGGAGGAGGGGATACTGAGGCATCCTACAGTCCCTGACACTCAAGGAATGTGGGACAAATCAGCCTCACTGTTATCGCAGGTGCGAGTTTATGCACAAATTCTGAAGAATATTTTAGCAAGAAGTATGAAAATTTCAATGCACTAATACTTCAACCCAGTAGGGGTAGCACTTTGGTGACTGTGTCCTATTTAGATCACCTGAATGGTTTACAGGTGACTCACTGTCACACCTATCATCAGCAGAGACTCGTTTGAAGGATATTGCCATATGGTGTTGCGGCCCTTAAAAATGATGATGTAGGTCTTCATTATTTGACATTAAAAGATATTGACTCATATTTTTAGGTGAGAAAAGTAAGATAGAGAATTTCAAGCCATGTATTTAAAACTGTGGGTATATATGTGCAGTGAGAGTTACCAGAATACTCACAACAAATATTAATCATGACTGTCTCTGGATGGTTAAATTTCTAATTCCACTTTTCAATATTCTTTTAATATTTTGTGATAGTCATGGAAAAAAGTTGCTTTTATTTTTGAAAACACCTTTTTGAAAAGGGTGAGAATTGTAAACACTGAACATCTTCTGAGTCTCTCCTAAATAGGAAAAATTCCCCTGGAAATGACAATCTGACAACACCACTTTTAAGAAGAGAAAATCATGCATACCTATTGCCAGCCCCCAACAGTGCTGATTCTTTATTAACCCAATTTTCTTTTTAATTTTCTAGAACTTTTGGACTGAATATTCTCTTTTTACAGTAACATAACTCTATTAGTCCTAAACAGATACCTTGTTTAATATCTATATTGTTATTTTATTTGCTCTGAAATTTTAAAGTGGATCTAGCAATGCTGTATGTGTTCAAGGAACTAGATGTGGTCTGGGACCTCTGCCCTTAGAGTGATGTGTCACCACAAAAAAGGGAAGGAAGAGAATCAGTCAGGAAAGGTCTCAGGTTTTCTGTAGTGCTCCACAGTTTGTTGTCACAGAATTATCAGTAAACCATGAATATGGTTTTATTTATGCTTATCAAAATCTTACAGATTTATTTTTTGAATTTTGAAATAGAGTATCTAATCTGAAAGATATTAGAATTAGTCATCGACCTGTAAGTTGTTCACAGTCTTTATTCCAGGCTGAGGTTTACTTTGTAGATGTGATTGTTGAGCTTCACCCAGCCTGGGAAAATTGTAGATCTGCGTCAAAGACACCAATTTGAAACTCACATAACATATCTAGCTTACCTCACCCTCACAATAAAGTTAATATTAGTATGCACATGTGATATTTTCCAGCTTGGTTTCTTCCTGGCTTACCCAACATTATAATGCATAGATCTTCGAAAGATCAACTTTAGAGATACTGAATTGTCCTATAACTATGTCAATGTTTTAATGAGTTGATTTTTCTCATCTAGAAACGCTTCTACTATTATAAAATGAGAAGGATTATCAATGGATTGGATTATCGTTGGAAATTCTGTTGTTTTTCTATGAACCAGAATGCCTTTTAGAAAAATCACTTCGCACTTTGGTTAAAGCCAGTACATGAAAGTGAGGCAACCACATAGCTGCTATGTGGAACACTGGGCTGGGAGTTTGGGAAGGGGCACATCTTGGCCTTCTCTAGAGCTGAAGAGTCTGGAATGTGCAACAGATAGTCACACCAACCAGGTGACTGCACTCTGCCCAGTGGGCACGTCTTTTAGGACAAGGAGCTTCTTCTACTCGCTCACAGGTAGCCACATCAATAAGACCTGGGAAAGACAGCTCACTTTTCTGCTAGGATGAGCAAAGGGCCAGGATGAGAAAGCATCTACCAGTGACAATGCCCAAGAACTAGAACCTGGAACTGCAGGATTTGCAGAGACGAGCATATAGGCAGCATGTAACTTGAACAGCAGGCACTGAGACATAGTCATGCCACAAAATGATTGCTTTTATAGATATTTAAGACCCTATTGAAATGGGTTCAGATAATGGTGAGTAGTGAATATAATTGTGTATCATGACTGCTCTATTCCCATTCAGAAATTACATGATGATTACACTAGTGTGGTTGAGATTTTATAAAAGATAAGTGCCTTTCCTCAATCTATGCTTAAGTCCAGAAAAGCAACAGGTACTGGTCCACCAACTAATGACAAACTGGACTGATGAGGAATACATGATGAAGATGACAAGTAGGCACTGAGTGGTACCTGTTTGGGCCACAATGTGTCCCTTCTCCAAGCCACAGAAGCAGGACAGGGGAATGGCTGTGTGAATTCAAAAATGGTTCAGTCTCATCAGGAAGTGGGGCATTTCCTTTGATAAACTCACTTAAAATTAAGTTAAGGCTCGATGAAGACAGACTATACAAGATATGGCCTCTGTTTAAATGCAACTTTAGAAATTTAATAACAATCCCTTTTTAATGTAATATTATTGCTTTTTCCTTTATCCATTATGGGCAATAGGAACTTAAATTACATAAGTAAAAATGATAAACTAATGATTATCCATATTTCCACTAGTTAGCAAAAACCTCCATTAATATTATGTTGCACAAACTTTCAGTATTCTTCCAATATACAGTTTTACCAAAACAATCATCATATGCATGCTGATTGTAGTCTGATATCCTTGCCTAACACCACACATCAACACTTGTCTGCATAGTCATTTATAGTATTGTTTCTAATGGCTGTTACATTCCAACTTTGGCCTTGGTATATGAGAATAGCCAGGGTTCAGACCTTTTTCCTCCTCTCTGTCCCTCTCTCCCTGCCTGATCTCATCTAGTCTCATGGTTTTATATGGCACAGGCCACTCTGAAAATGAGTGTATCTCAGGTCTTTTTTAAACTTGAGACTCACATATCTGACTGACTATTCCATACTTGACTGGGTAACAGGCACCTAAAATTTAGATGCTTAAAAAAAAAAAAAAGAAGCTCAAAACAGAGCACTTGATACCCTCTCTCCAGTCCACACAACTTCCTGCTCCCACAGCCTTCCCTGTCCAAGCGGGTAGCATCCCTAACTATCCAGATGTTCTGCCCTACATCTCCAGTCTTTTGGGACTATTCTTTCTCTCTCTCTCCCACATGCCATTTATCAGCAAATCCTGTAAATCTGTCTTCAAGGCTCATACAGATTCTGATCTCTTCTCCACCACCACTTGCCACTCTCACTTGCATTGTGGTCATAGCTTCTTAACTTGTCATCTGACTCATCCTGGTTCACTACAGTCCATTTCATCATACCTGCAGGAGTGAATTTGTTTTTAAAAAAATGAAACATATCAGGTGACCCAACCACCACCACTTGAAACCTTCAGGTATCTTCCCATCTTATTAACAACACTAGTCTATATCCCTACAGATCACCTGAGAGGGCCCTGAATGATGGGAATTCAACCCTGTCCTTGCCCAACATTCCTTGCCCATCAGCCTCTTTAATGCCCCCAACACACATTTCCTGCTCCAGGCTCATGCATTCTATTCTGTCGGCCTACAGCACCCTGCCCTCAGGGCCACCCTGCCCCCAGGATTACAGTATGTGCCCTTAATTCTTTTGGGTGACACCACACTGGAGACAGTTTTCCTAACCGCTGTCATAGAGTAGAGACTCATTCTCTACATTCTCACATTGTCACTTCCAACAGCATTCATCAGCATTTGACATCCTGTTATTGCTTATTTCATGTATGCATCCCACATAAAATATAAGTATCATGAGGACAAGGACCCCTTCCTACTTTGTTCACTATGTATTCTCAGGGCACAACAGTGAGTTTTTGTTTTGTTTTGTTTTGTTTTTTCTTTAAACATACTCTTAGTTATCTCCTCCTTCTTAAAAATTACAGTGTGAAAAATGTTGATGTGCAAAAAAAGATGGAGAAAGAGTTATTTTGTTTCATATCCTCCCCAGATAAATGTTCATGAATAACATAGGTAATGGTGAGTCAGATAAGATGAAGCATGCTCAGTAAAGTTTCTGAGCTTCAGGGATATGTATTTTCTGAAAATTAATTTTTTTCATGCACCCAAAGTGAATATATGGATTCCACTGCATAGGCTGTGGATGGAGGGAGGCATCAGGCTTCCTTCTTGATGGAAGACTGCCAAACAACCTAGACCAGCTCAACCTAGACCAGCTTCATCTGTATTGGAGCCTGTTGAGTCAGCAGTAAAACCTGAGACAGAGGAAAGAATCTCCTTGTGTTGGCACTTACTTGCTTAACACAGCTCTAATATCATCTAGCACTTTTCACTCTCTGTCCCTGATGCCCTGCATCTAATCGCAGCCATATGAGTCAACCCCAAATGTTGATGCTGTTTCTCAAGCCAGAATTCCACTGATTCTATTTTTCTCCTGCTTCTTCAGTTGTATTTCTGCCTCTTGCTCACTGTCAGTGGCAAAGCACAGCACTTGTCGCACAATCTGTAAATCAGTCTAGTTCCTGTTGTCCTGTGGCTCAGCCTGCAGACTGTTTCAACCTCAAACTGGTTGGTCATTCTTAAAATCATCCATGTTAACATATCATTTCTAAATACAGATTCCATATTTCATGAGCCTTTTCTCTCTCTTAACACTTCCAAAACATTAAAATTTCTTTTATGTTTTTGAGCTTATTGGGTATGACCATTAACTGACATTTGTAAAGTCACCCCAAAATTAAATATGTTTGCAGAAAATAAGATGGAAATCAACAATCGTGAACTTAGACCAAAATGGCAGTGCAAAATTACCAGAGAATGATGGCACTGAAGTTGCCTCTTGGATGTGGACAGGGTGAACAGGCAGGCTTTTCTCCTAGAGTTTTAATGAAGCCTATAAAATTTCTTAAAGTAAATGGTATATATATGGAGCTTATAAGAGGATATTTGCAAGTGATGATGGTTTTTACTAGGAAAATCTTCAGCTTTTTAAAATTTTATTTTGTTGTTGTTGCTATTGTTGTTTTGTCTTTGGTTTTGTTTTTGAGACAATGTTTCACTGTATAGTTCAGGCTGTCTTTGAACTCCCTGTGTAGCCCAGACTGGCCTCGAACTCACTGCAAGCCTCCTGCCTCAGTTTACCGAGTGCTGAGATTACCAGTGTGTGCCATCACACCTGGCAAATTTTCAGTTTTGAAATGGACTATATTAGTATGTTAATTTTCCACCTAAGTTGGCAAGTGCTCACTTCCAACACTCTATGACCTATTTTCTTACGGAAGTACGTAAGACAATGTGGCTGGATTTGACTCTTCCCTGGCTGGTTCAGAGATGAGACCTGGGCAATAATATAGGGACAACCCTGGTCTTTGCCACCTTCTGGTACATTGGTAAGAAATCTGTTCCTAAGGCCTCATCGTCCCTGTGTTTTCAAGGTGACTGGTTGAATGTTTATGAATACTGAATTTCAGAACATAATTAGCAAATTTGGACTCATTGATATAACTGCTAATAGATTAGAATTATTCAGATTTAGCTCTTTTGGCTAATTAAAATAAAGAATGATTACCAGTTTTCATCTGGGAAAATGTAAAAATCTGGAAAATTAAAGGACAGCATGATTAACAACGTAGCTGAAACTGTATGGCGCCTTCCTCATAGAAATTGTTTTGGGTCCTTTAAATTGGATTTTGGTTTTATTTTATTTACCTCATCTCTTTAAAATGTATCTCACATCAGCATACAAACTAAAGATCTGAGCTACATGAAAGAAGTGATGAATCTAAGTGGCAGTATTTAAAGTGCTTATGAGTTGTTTTTTAAGAATTCGAAATATACTTTTCAGTAATGAATGCAATTATGCCTCCACTAAGATGAATAAAAGAAATAAAATATATAGTACTAAAATAACAAGTGAAATTACTGGAATAAATTTAAACTATGAAAATCAGAAACAGAACATACCATTAAGTACTTATAAAAATGAAAACTCTTTGCTGTCTCCCTCCCCCATTCTACTTTATCCTCTAACCCCTCTGTCTGTCTTTAGGAGCCCTTTAGAACTATGTGAATTCCTAAAGTCCAATGACTTTCATTTATTTAAGAATTAAGATAACAATATATACTATATTAATTAGTGTTATTTTCCTACTATTTTTTTGAAATTTTGTATCATTTCTATCTTTTTTCTGTTTTGCTTTTTAAAAAAAAAAAATTCTTTTGGCTATTGCTTGTTTTGCCAACCCTAGTAGTGTCTAAATATGTCTCAGAGAAGTCTAGTTTGAAGAAAACATTCTAAGGCAAAGGGCAGAGTACAAATATAAATACCAGAAATACTCAGTTTATAAACAGGGAGTGTTTCATGAACTTGCATTTCTGCAAATTGTTTGGAACTCAGAATTCTTTTACCCAAAAGAAATTTTATTAGCCATGACAGCTTGATGGGCTACTGATCTAGTCGGGCACATTCATCAAGCTTTATCTGACAGGGAACACCACGTCTGGGTCTTTTTGGTTAGATCCACTCAGCATTACAACCTGAAAGGTTCTCTTTTCCTCCACTCATTCGGGTAGATCAACCATCACAATCTATGGAAAAGCAGGTTGAAAGGAACCCTGAAATCCCATTTCCAATGGTCCCTCCCTTTCCCTTCCTAGCCTTTAAGAGCATGAGCTCTTAGGCAACAGCAGGAAAGAGAAAGGTGGACTGGGATCATTCTTCCTTTTGTGAACCTCATAGCATAGCTGTCACTCACTTCTTAACCATCCAAGTTAAATGTGTGATCTGACAGTGAAGGTGCCTGCACTCTAAAAATGTATAATCAAAACCATTCAAAATATAATTCAAAAATAAAAGAACAGTTGTATTAAATACAAAGTCAAGGCAAGGTACCAAGAATATGCACAATGAAAATAATTATCTCAAATTTTTAAAATTGTGTTGTCATCATAATAATATAGAGATGAATGTTGTATTTTAAATGTTTTATTTCCAAATTTTCTACCTTATGTTTCATATGCTGTGTCAACTCTCCCAAAGGACCACAGAAAATCTATTACCCAGCAACTTTGATTAGATCTATACCACCATGCTGACATTCATGGTGTCACACAAGGAAGGAGAGGTCAAGGAAGAAATTTATGGGACCTGGGGATCTGGGCTTCAGTGGTTAAGGGAGACTACTCAGTCTGGAGAACTGTTGATAACTTACTGGAATTGGCAGATTTGTAACATAAAAGAGTCGGTAGACAGGGAGAGGTGACTCTCAAAAGGAGGCTGGAGAAGGGTGCTTGGTGGCTGATGCAGACTCACCTATTGTCCTGTTAAGAGAAGTGGTTACACAGATGAGCAGTGTGGTTAAATTATCTGGGAGAATTTCTTGAAACAAACAGTGAAGTTATTTACTGCTTTAACAGCTTTTCTTCTAGGATGGATTTTTTTTCTCAAACAAATAATTAGGTCTCGGTGGTCTCTGTTTTCAGCCCCAATAGTTAACTCTGTGGATGCAGGTGCTTTTGGTTCTCATTTGCACCCACGCAGCTGCGCATTCCCCAGAAATTCTGAGCTCTGGCCTCCAAGCCTTTGATTCCATTCTTCCTCCTCTTTTTGTTTGATTGCTGACTGCTCACTTGGCTCTTTCTGCATTTAGGTGGTTCATTGCTATGCATGTTATGTCTTCTACAAACTCCAGGAAGGTAGATTCCCTGCTTGATCCGTTTTTGCTTTCTCTAGTGCCACTGATCTTATGCACAGTAGACAGACACTGAAAAGTTCTTCAATGAAGAATGAATGAATATTTAGTTGAAATTCACTCCAGCCAATAATAATAATCATTACTATTTGTAAAATGAAAAATTTCTGATCGCATCTTATAGAGGAAACTGATTCTTCTTCAGTACTGCACTGGAAGACAGACCATTTTGTAGCCACTGGGAGTAGTCAGCAGAACATTTGTATTAATACAGCAGCTGCAACAAACAAGAAAGCATCAATCTGCATGGACTGTGACCTAAATTATAAGGTCGCCAACACCAGAGCTTGACAACCTATTCTGAACTCCTAGAAGTTCTGAGCTTTTTGGGTAGTGACTTCATCTATAGTCGACAAATGGAATCAATATTTCATGGCTTCTTTCAGCTTATTCTGAAAACTCTAAAAATTTTCATGTATTTCTACTCAGATAAGTTATATATGGTAACAGTGCTTATATTAGAAGAAATGCCTTCTTTGAAAAGTGTATATGCTCCTATTTTTCTGTATTTAAAAATGAACTTGAGTCTATAATCTATTGAATTTTCATTCTTTTTTTTCTAGGGTTACCTTTACATTTTACTTTGATTATGAAAAAACATCAGATCTTAATACAACCTATTCTGAACCCCTAGTAGAGGTTTTTTTTTTTTTACATGATATAAACTGTAGAAATTTTTTTATTTAAAAAAAAATAACACCAGGA
>RJWT010055285.1:0-10174 GCA_004365215.1 Cuniculus paca
GTTTTGATTGACTTTACTCTGTTTTGTTTTGTTTGGTTGTATTCTTTTCAAAATTAAAAAAAAAAAGTGAAATGCCTAGGAAGCAATCTAATGAAGGACATAAAAGACCTCTACATTCAAAACTAAAAAAGGAGATTGAAGAGGATATCAGTAAATGTAAAGATATTCCTTGCTCTCGAGTAGGAAGAACCAATATGGTGAAAATGGCCATACTTTCAAAATTGTTATACACATCTGATGCAATTCTGATCAAAATTTCAACAGCATATCTCACAGAATTAGAGAAAGCAATCCAAAAATTTATTTGGAACCAGAAGAGACCGAGAATATCAGAAGCAATTCTGCTTAACAAATACAAAGCAGGAGACATCAGAATCTCTGACTTGAAATTATGCTACCTCTACAATGAGAAAGACAGTACTCTGATAAAGGAAATTGAAGGGGATAGGCAGAACCAATAATATTCAAAATGGCCATGCTTCCAAAATTGACACATAAATTTAATACAATCCCACTCAAATACACAATAGCATTCTTTATAGCATTGGAGAAAACAATCTTAAAGTTCATGTTAACCAGAAAAGACCCAACATAGCAAAAGCAATCCTGCATAACAAGTGCAAAGCAGGAGGTATCACAATCCCTGACTTGAAATTAAACTTCATAGCTACTGTAATAAAAACAGCATGGTACTGGCAAAAAAAAAAGATATGAGGAACAATGGAACAGACAAGAAGATGCAGCAAAAGCTCCAAACACACTCAGCAACCTTATATTTGGCAAAGAAGTCAAACACCTTCACTCAAAGAAAGATATCCTCTTTAATAAATGGTGCTGAAAGAACTGGGTTTCCACAAGCTGAAGATGAAAACTAGATCCATGTCTTCTACCTGGCACTAAATTAAAATCAAAATAGATCAAAAATCTAATTGTTAAAGCAGAAACACTAAATCTGCTGGAAGGTAGAATAGATAGAACTCTTGAAAATGTAAGTGTAGACAAAGACTTTCTGATAGAACCCAGGTTGCACAGGATATATCACCAAGAATCAACAACTGGAATCTCATCTAATTAAGAAGCTTTTGCACAGCAAAAGAAATCACCAACAGAGTGAAGAGGCAACCCACATCTTGGGAAAAAATTTTATCCAGCTGTTCTCCAGCCAAAGGAGTTATATCTAGAATACATAAAGAACTCAAAACAATCAATCCCCCAAATTTAAAGTCCCAACCCAAAAGGGGTATCTGAAATACATAGACATTTTTCAGAAAAAGAAATAGAAATAACAAAAAATTACATGAAAAAAATGCTCAACATCACTGGTTATTTGAGAGATATAAATGAAAACAACACTGAGATTCTATTTCAGTCCAGAAAATATGGCTACTATCAAGAAAGCAATCAATAATAAATATTGGCAGAGTAGGAGGGAAAAAGGAATCTTCTCCACTGTTGATGGGATCGTAGATGTTACAACTAGTGTGGAAATCAGTGTGGAGATTCCTCAGAAAACTAGGATTAGAGGTTCCATTTGACCCAGCTCTTCCCTTTCTTGGTGTCTTCCTGAAAGAATTAAAAGCACCACGCCACAGCAATATATGCACAGCCATGTTTATAGTGGCACAGTTTGTAATAGCTAAATCTTGGAAACAGCCCAAATGTCCATTAACCAATGAATGGATAAAGAAGATGTGATTTTCTTAAAATATACAATGGAATATTACCATACTGTAAAGAATGATAAATTTGAGACATTTCTAGGTAAATGGATGCACTTGAGACTCTACTCTTAAGTGAAATAAATCAAACTTGTGTAAATACAGCATTGTTTCTCTGGTGTGAGAAACTGAATGTGTAAATAAGGACCAAAATATATAATAGATATTGGGAAATAGGAAGAAATTATCCAAAAGGAAATGGGAATGAGGGAGGGGGAAAGGAAAGAAGGAAAAACAAAACAAGAGAAAACAAGGAAATAATGAAACGAAAGCATTGTAAATAAGCATGGAAAGAGGAGTTGAAGGGAGGGGAATGAGAAAAAAAGAAGAATCAAGAAATATCATGATATATATTTGATATGCCAGGTACAAATTCCTTATGATGAAAGTGATCATTATGTATATCTAAATTGTACCAATAAATTTTATTTTTAAAAAGAATGAATTTTATTAATTCCCAACCTAAATGATATAAAATCATATAATACAGTTTGTATTGTTTTGTAAGCATTTTCCATCTTAATACATGAATTTCGCCATAGTAATTATTTTTAAAAAAGAAAAATAGCCTGTGTATAACTGTGCTTCTGTTTGGATTAGATATTGGAGGAGTCCTGGTTTCTTGAAGAAAGAAAATTGGAGAGGTCACATCAGTTCTTAAATGCAATCTATCTTAGATGCATGAGACCTTGCAATCAAAGGAATTTCATAGGATCATACTGATTACTTCAGTGCTTTCTTCTGACCATTATAGCCAAGTCCAAGAACAAGAGCAGCGTCTCTCTCTCTCTTTCTCTCTCTCTCTCTCTTTCTTTCTGTCTCTGTCTCTCTTTCATTACACTAAGTGTTTTCAGAGTACTAGAATGAGGTACTTGGTCTAGATGGAGGAACTGGTCACACTAATGAAAGGCAGTTCCAGAAAGAGTGAGATAAAGGAGCCTCCTGAAGGCCACAAAAAATGTGTGTGTGTGTGTGCATCTGCATCTGTGTTGTAGCACTGGGGATTGAACACAGTGCCTTTGCACTGAGCTACACACCCTGATCCCTCCTCCTTTTTAATTTTTAGTTTGAGACAGGGTCTTGGTAAGTTGCAAAGTTACCCAGGGTGGGCTCAAAGTTGGGATCCTCTTTCATCAGTCTCCCACAGTGATGGTATTACAGGTGTGTGCCACAATGCTCTACCAAATCACAAACCTAAAATGAAGGTGTTTCCTTATGCAATAGGAAAAGTTGTACCTCTTCAGGTTTGATCTTAACATTACCATTAGACATTGCCTGCAAGTTTCACTGGTAATGGCTACAAGGTAGTGTGAATAGTTTGATTGCATAGTCTCTGTCCATTAGCCATCAATAACTAGACATGACTCACTTCCTCTCTGAGCCCAGACTCATAGTCCAGCACCCTGAGCAGCTATTGTCAATGGATCAGATTGAGATCATCGGATACAATTTTTTTGCCATCCTTGAATTAGAGTTAATGTTTGGCATATTGGTTTTAAAATCTCTCTATTATTCTGAAAATGTGGTGTAGTATTTTTGTTCATTACATTTTTTTTAACTGAAAACTCAGTTTTTACTTCAACCTACCGAGACAAGTATTTCTCCACTTGGTTGAGAGGTGGTGTCCCAGTGATTCACACTGTGTCCTAGCTCCGGAAGCTTAACCTACTAAGCTGACTTGCTCTGGTGTTACTTTTCCTCATGTTATTACTTCCATCATCCTGCCCACAGGAAGGAAGATATTAACACCAGTGTATAAATTTTTGGAAACCTCAATTTGTAAAATAAGCAATAAAAGCCTTGCCCTTTCCCCTAGGTTTATACAAGGTGCCTTGTAAATATTCCCCGTGTGAGGTTCTGGTTTCCTTGGTCAGTGTGAAGTTGCTATTCACAGTTTGCTCTTCATATTTATGGCCCATGCTGCAGCATACTTCTGTGATTCTCCTGCATAGTTTTGGATAAGATGAGATTTCTTTCTTCTTTGTCTAGGTATTTAAACTGTCTCAATGTGTGGCTTCCATAGTCCCCTGTGGAGGTGCAGGTAGAAGAAAATTGATTTACATATTTAATGAGAAAATATTTATTGAATGCTCACTATGAGCCAGACTCTGTAATAGATCATGTATACTAATAAATTTCACACATGGTATAATTAACTTACAAAGGAAAAATGTTTATTTTGTCTAACAGTTTTAGAGGTTCTAGTTCCTGATCAGGTAGTCTTAATATTTTACTCCTTTGGCAAAAGCAGGAAATCAGGGTGGGGACACACAACAGAACAAAAACCACACATCCATTAGCCAGGAACAAGAGGAAGAGGAAAAGTCTTGTCCTTAATAACCTAGGGAGTTCCCACGAGGTCCTACTTTCCAAAAGTCTGTAGATCTTCCAAAAGCAGCACCCTAGGAGTGAAGCCTTTAATATATGAATCTGTGGGGGAAACTCATCCAAGTCATAGCACCTTGTATACTGTGGCTGGTCACACAAGTCGTCTCTGGCATTAAGCACAGATTCTAGACAGAATAAACAATAAAGGCAATAAACAACCACAAATAACACATTTTCATAGTGTAATAAGTGTTTTGTAGGACGAGACAATGGATTTATAAGGTCTAGCTATCTGGAGAACCATTTACACTTGATTGCTTGAGGAGATCCTCTATGAGGAGGAGACCTAAATGGAGACTTGAGGATGAGGAGCCCAAAGGAATAACCCCTAGCGGGGGCAAATCCTGAGGGCAAGTCTTGAGGTGGCTTGCATTTAAAGAATCACCCCACTTTTCCTGCCAAGATCTTGCCTGTTCCTCACATAGACATAATAGCTTTGGTGGAAACTCTAAATTCCAGTACAGAAAAGATGAGGCTACCGCCAGAGCAGTGTTATATTAGAAAGAGTTTCCATCTTAGTTGGGATGAGATATGCTATAAACTGATTGTGGAGTTCTCATAATAGTATGCATGTGCTGAGAATGAAGCTTTATTTTCACAATTAAAAATTCCCGGTTGGGACTGCCGTTAGGGAAGGTCTGCACACAAAGGCTGAAGACAAGGCTGGAATACTCTTTTGTGTTTTGGTGTTCTGGTTGCTATAGGTAAAATTATTTTCCAACACCCTAGCTTTGAGAATTAACATGCTAGTTTCTCTGAAATAAACAAAAACACAATGTGTTGGATGTTTTAACTGTTGAACATAAGAGAATAGTGGCATTGTTTTGGTTTGGTTTGGTTTTCCATCATCTTGCCTTACTTTTAAGACCAGATTCTTTGGACTCTGAAAATCATGTTTTCATACTTCTCTTGTGGCATTTAGGCTGCAGTTTTAGAGCCAGAAAAACTAAAATATAAATATATTCAGGAAGAATATTTTCTAAAGAGTGAAATTAGCTCTCGTTTTAAATTTTTTCTCCTTCAAATAACTTATTTGAGCACAAATTTAGATTACTGGATGTTTCTAATTTGGAAGTTTTGAGACAAAATTTTTTTTGATAGTTTCTTTTATATAAAAATTAACCACACATATGAGGAATGGGAATAATTTCTCCACATCTACAGGTCAAAGTAAAATATAAAAAAAGTTTTTATTAATATTTTGCTAGAAACAATTGCTTGTAATTTTTCTTTTTCTCAATAAAAGATTTATCTGATATTTTCTCATTATATCTACTAGTTTTATAAGAGGTAAGGAGTGAAAGCAAAGAAAAAATTTTACTTTATTTTATAGAAGGAAAATAAATGACAGAGAAATAATGTTTCCTTTGTAGTTACTGTTCTGTTTTTTTTTCATCCAATACACTTGACAATTCGATGAATTAATATTTATCAAGCTTTTAGAACAAGCTAGGTTGTGTTCTATACAAATATTTGTTAAATAAAAATGAAAGGAGAAAACTTTAATGATGGATTGAAGAAAACAAAAGATGAAGCAAACAGGGAGAAACTGTGAAAAAATTATGAAATGCTCAAAATATAAGTATAAAATTAAATTTTTTATTTTATTTTATGAAAAAAGGTAAAACAAAATTTCATAACAAAATAATAGAGGAATAACAATAGTTAATACACTACACATTGTTATCTTTTAAGTAGTTGTTCAGAGTACAAGATATGGGCATAAAAATTTCTACAATTGATATTCACTGGTTCTCTATGTGCTGAAGATTAAAACTAGACCCATGTCTTTCACATGCACTAAACTAAAGTCAAAATGGATCAAAAATCTAAATTTTAAAACATAAAATTAAACTTTTTCCCAGAATGCTTCAGGAACCTATAAAATATCTTCTTAAATTCAAGGGGAACCAACAGGGACTTTCAGATAAATCCTATACAAATAAAAATGGAATTAAACTTCTTGATTTTATAAATTGTAAATATCTTATATCTATTTGCCTGAAACACACTCTATTCCTTATAATTAGTGCTTAAAGCCTGTTGGTTTTGACTAATAGGTTGTAATGGGCTTCAGGTATTGGACTAGCCCTGAAATGCTGCTTGTAATCATGAAACAGGACAACAGGTTCTGCAAAACTGAAATCCCTTGAGGGAAAAATGGAAACTAACAAAGGGAGCCTCCTGTCAGCCCCAAGTCTTTCTCTCTGGGAGTTTCTGAATTGCAGAGAACAGGAATTCACAGAGCAAGATTATTCTGTGGACTTGAAGATGCTCAAAAAGCTAGAATCTCTGAAGAGGGAATTCAGGGAAAAGGGCACCAAAATTCTTCATAGAAAGGAGGTAGTGAGTCTGCACAAGTCCTTGTTCACATGAGCAAGATGACTGTTTAAGTTTACCAAAGAGTTAGAGAATGGAACAGAGATAGATATTAGTGATCCAACGGTGCTATGAACTTTGGAGTTTTGGCCCAGTAAGACTGGAAAAAACAGTTTAATGCCCCCTTTAACACCCCAGGCACTCATCAGAGATGCCGGAAAGGTCATGGTGGAGTGTATAAGAAGTTATAACATTTATAAGGTCATTCCATTTCTGCACTTGGAAGCGTAAAATGCAAAATGATACATTATTTGCTATAAATAGATTTGGATAAATTAAGATGCACATTATTAATCTTTGAAAAAACACTAACAGCAAAAAAAGTGTATAGAAAATTTAAAAATGGGAAATAAAATGAAATAGAAAAGGAATGAGAAGCAAATAAACAAGGGGAACAAATTAAAAACAAATGTCAAGAAGCTAGAAACTATATCACTGATTACATGTATCATTAATTACAGCACTCTAATTCAAAGGTAGAAGTTTTAGAGGGACATCACAGACGAGAAACGGCTCATGGCATGGTTGCAGGAAGCATAGAGACAGAAAGAGAGAGAGAGTTCAAGGGAGGAGAACGGGAGAGTGACCCTTTCAGGCCATGCCCTCAGTGACCCACCTTCTCTTACCAGGTTTCATCTACTAAGTCATATTTAGCTAATCCCCTGATCAGTATCATGCTCCCATGATCCATTCACCTCCTCCAAACCCCACCTATGAGTGCAGGACAGTTTAAGGGAATGTCTATATATTAACCATAACACTGGCTTTCAGTACAGTATAACTCAACAGAGTATAACTCTTGAACTCGGCATGAAAAAGATAGAAACTTTATTAGACTTAGACAATAAAGCACACTGGTGACTATGACCCTGTTTCTCAGGTTGGGAGGACCCAACTTGACTGGGTACAAACAAATAGAAACTCTAAAGAGGGACTCATTATTAAGGATGCTGGAAACTTCATGATAGATAGTACCAGCCCCAGCAACTGGAGCGACAGATTTTCAGTCCAGTTAGGGGGTATTTTTGAAGACTACACCATAACTTTGCTACAGAGAAATACGGTGCATTGTTTGCTCCTAAGGATTTGGTTCCACCATTTGGGAAACAGCTACTCATCCCACATTTTCACTACAACTACTTCCACTAAAGTAGTCACAAAATCAACAACCATATCTACCTGGGCTGCAACAATGGCCACTTCTCCACTTGGTCCATGGAGACAGAAGGACACTGATCTTTTTTGCCACTGTTGTACCATACCTAAATCAAAGATTTAATAGCACAAAAAATATAGTGATACTATATTATGATACCAACTGGAACTGAAGTCAATGTAACTTACCAAAACCAAGATTCCAAGATGCATATTCAGGAAAAGTGGTTTACCATAAAGGCCAAATTGTAATGAAAATACTTCAGACCATTGATCTCCCAGATGTGAAAATCCCAATGAAAATTCGCAAATAATATGAAAAAAATAAGGTGATATAATGCTTCCAAACAAACAAAATTACTCTCTAATAATATAGCTCAAAGAAAAGTAAATTGACAAAATTCCTGATAGAGAATTCAAAGAATAATTATAAAGAACCGAATTCAATTAAAGAGAATAAGGATAAACAACTTGACACAATCAGGAAAACAACTCATGACATGAAGGAGAAATCCAGCTAAGAGGGAGAGAATCTTGAAAAAGAATCATAACTTAATACAACTCCCAGAAAACTCAAAAGAGACATCTTCAACCTTATTATGGGGATTCATGAAAAATTATGAACTTTATACTTAATGACAACACAATCAATAATTTTCTCTTCATCAACAAAAAAAGGAAGAAATGTCCACTCACATTATTTCTATTCACTATTGTCTTGAAGTTCCCAGCCACCAAAATAAGAAAAGGAAAAGAAATAAAATCCACAAATATTTACATATAAATATAACTACATTTATGGATAACAAGATTGTCAGCTATCAGTATTCTTTGTATAAACACTTATGTGCTCTATCAAAAGTCCCTTGTTGTTTTTACTACCTTCTGCCTGCTATGAACTGTTGCCCCTCTGTCATGTGTCTCCCTGCTTCAGAGCCAGCCAATTATGGACTGACACTTCTGTGAACTGTAAATTAAATAAACCTTTCCACCTTTAACTTTGGATATTGGGTATTTTGTCCCAGCAATGAGAAAAGTAACTAAGATAGAATCTGGTACCAGGAATGGTGTCATTGCTGACAATGCAGTTCAAAAACCTTTGGGAATGACTTGTGGAAAGAGTTTGGGAAGGTTTGGAGATGTTAACTGAAAGAGTAGCACTGGAGCATGTTAGACTGATCTGTATGTGAGATTCTGGTCAGAGCACAGAAGACCAGAAGGTTGATAGAAATCCTGCTGGTAAAGTTCAGCTCTGGAGGTTTCTGCTGAAAAGAACTGCATTGACTGTTGGACTCCAGATGACATGTGTTATGGCTTGGCAAAATGTTTGTCTGCATTTTGCTTGTGTCCAGAGATTTTTGCCTTGTAGTAACTGGCTGCAGCTCTAGATGTTCCTAGGGGGAGGGATGGTGAGAGAGTGAGAAAATAAAGAAAGGAGATGAAAGCTGAGGTCAGGTGGAGCCCTCAGTCTCCTAATGAGAGAGAAGGAACTGCTAAACTACTGTAGCACATTTATTAATACACTCAGGAGGAAGATGTCAATTTCAACCCTGCTGCCTAGCAACTTGTTTGTCTGACTGGCCTGTATCCCTTGCTTTGGAGCTGGAACAGCTTGTTTACATAGCTTGTTTTGGGCTGTTTGTGTTTTCAGGGATGGTTTTGCTTTAACTCCACACATGTGATCAATTGCCAGCTTCAATGGCTCCCTACATCTCCTGAGACTAGGATTAAGGGTAGCAGACTAATTATTCTAGCAGAAGAAATTTTAAGGCAGTTGAATGTTGAGGCAGTGGCATGGCTATTGTTGGGGGCTTTTAGCCAGATCTATGTTGAGAATCAAGAGCAAAGAGTTCAACAGGATGATTTAAAATGTTGTGAGTTTGGCCAGAACAAAAACTTGATAAAGCTATGAACTCCAAGGATAGAGCTGAGAAGATCTTAATTGCTGAGAAGGAATAGGAGAATAAAAAAGATGGCCTGAGGGCATCAGAAGAAGCAGCAGGATTTCACCTTCTGCAGCCTCAAAATTGCAAAAGTAACATAATTTGCTTTGAGAAGAAAGCCTCAGATCAGCGTGTTCAAGGGTGCCAGCAATCTAGGGAAGTTTCTCCCCAGCATTTTGTTTACAGGCAATGGACCCCTACAGCCAAAAGAGAAGTAAGCCTGGCTACTGCTCCATCTGGCATTATCCATGTAGTGCTGGTTTGGGGTGTGTGCAGAATGCAAGAGTTGTGGGATAAGGAAGGCTTCCACCCTGATTTCAGAAGAAAGCCTAGGAGGTCAGGCAATGCATGCCTGAGAGGGCAGTGTGTGAAACTGTGAGTGTGAAGCCAAATGTGAAGTGGAAACCCCAGAAGTTTGAAGAACTTGATCTCATTCCTTTGTATTCCCCTACTTGTACCTTTTGGAATGGTAATGTTTATCTTGTGCCACTGAATTTAAAAAATTGAAAATATAAGCCTTGGGGCCAGGGATATAGCTCAGCAGCACAGTGCACCTACCTGGCAAACGTGAGGTCATGAGTTCGATTCCTG
>RJWT010055286.1:0-10175 GCA_004365215.1 Cuniculus paca
GGCAGAGTGCCACGCTCTTCTCTCCCCAGGACTTCCTGCGATGTGTCACTGCTGCCCTCATCTACTTTGTCATCTCCATCACAGCTGTCGCCAAATACTCTGATGGGTCTTACAAGGCAGCCGGGGTGAGCAGCTTCCTTACCCCAGGGAGGGGCGGCCCAGCAGTGTCCCCCTTCTGGAGCTCCAGATGCTCCTCTGAACCCTCCTTTAGCTTGGGACCTGGGCGCATGCTCGCAGAGATTTACTCAGCACCCTGAGTTTTGAAAGGCTGGTTGTCAAACCTGGGTTACAGCTCATTCCCCTTTCCTCAGAAGGGCTGTGCCCATCCAGCCAGCTGCGAAAGGACGCCCTTCCCCTGTGCAGCCTCCTGGACCTGGGACCTAGGACGTGGGACCTGGGACTTTGGTGATGCCCCCTGCCCAGCGTTCCCAGCCACATGCTCTGTACATGTTCCACAGGTCTTTGGCTTCTTTGCCACCATCGTGTTTGCAGTTGACTTCTACCTGATCTTTAACCAAGTAGCCAAATTCCTCAAGCAAGGGGACTCTGCTGGCGCAGAGGAAACCACAGCCCACAGGGCAGAAGGTAGGTGGCCGCCCTAGGTCCTTCTGCCAGGGCACCCAGCTGCTCGCTCCTAGGACTGCTGTAGGGCCCTGCCCTCCCCTCCCCTGGGGACACTTGGCTCTGGGGGGACACTTGAGGCTGAGAGAGGGACAGTATCCCTTAAGGAGGCCAATCACAAAGCCTGTCCTTCCCAGCTGGGCCAAGCTGGGCTCATGCATACCGAGTGCCTCTGACCCTGCAAGGCTCAAGGACGAGACCTCAAGGCCACCAGTCATTGTCAGGATGCCAGTCCACCTGGCGTTTTTAGCGTTGCCACCTGCCTGGACCTAGCTTCTCCTGCCATCCTGCCTGCCCAGTGCCCAAGGGCCAGAGAACCCCGGCAATTACCTTTTGCGCAGTTCCTAGGCAAACCCAGGTCCCCTCAGGCTCATTTCAGTTTTCCTTCCAAGGAAAAAGCAACAGATATTCTAGCCCCTCATTCAGGTCAGAAAGGCCAGTGCATGTTCTCTTGATGTTGAAAAACAAAACAGCAAAATAACCCAAAAGTTAAAAGGCTGGTGTTTCTGTGACAACACAGCCATATCAACTGTCGCATCTTTGGAGGGCTATGCCTTACACAGGACATGTGGCAGGAGCCCTGCAAAGATTTGCCAGGAGTGTCTGCAGCTGGTATGGAGCCTCCCTTAGCCACACCCTGGGAAGACCCCAGAGTACCAGGCCTAGAAGGGCAGAAGGGTAGAGCAGGTGGAGGTGTTGATGTGCGCTCCCCACACCCGGGGCTCTAAAGCCCATTGGCCACTTCCCTGCCCCACCCTCGCTCCATCCCAGGTAGACTTTAAACAGAAATTGATGCCATTGTTGACCAGCAACTCAGATCTTGCTCGGCATTAAATGCATCCCAGCCTGGTGTTCCCTGTGCCTTCCTGGGCTCTTGTGTTACTCCCGCTGAGCCCACCCTGTGCTAGGCGTTAGGAGTGCAAAAATGCACAGGGTCTGCCCTGGGGGAGCTCACAGCCCAGACTGGAGTTAGACCCTGAAGCAGAGTGGTGCGGGACACAGCAGGTTATGTGCTGTCCCGTGGGGACAGGAGCAGGAGGCGATGTCAGGGAAGGTCACCAGGTGGGGCAGTGATGACGAGAACCAAGTGCGAGCTAACGCATAGGGATAAAGCATCTGAGGCTGGGTCCCCATGTGCCAGCCAGGCAGGAAGCTGGTGGAGGTGAGCCTGGAGCTAGGTCTCAACAGACGTGAAGGAGGTGCAGGCAGAAGAGATGGGGCAGGTGGAGAGAGAGGGCAACAGAGTGCTTCCCATCCAGGTGAAGGACTTCTAAATCTGGCAGGGGTGCCTGGCCCTGGGCAGGTAAACACAGGACGGGGTTTTCGGGGGCATCCAGGCCCCACTTCCAAATGGGGATCTTCCCCACCGGTGCCAGGCAGGCCCCAGCTGGTTAAGTTTAGGAACCACCAGGTTCCCAACAGCTGAGCTGCAGGGCCCATGGGGAACTGTGACTGCCCCCTGAAATTGTCACCTAGTAAAACATGCTGGTCAGCTGGTCCTTCCCACACCACGGCATGAGGTGAGACACTCTTGGACATGGTCCTCAGGCATCTGTAACCTGCAAGTGCCCACCCAGCCAGCCAATCCAGTGATTGAATCATCAGTGTCAGGGAAGACTTGTATTTTGAATATTTTGTGTTTTTTAAAATATCTGGAGTTTTCTGGTTTTGTTTGTGTGGGGGGGAGTTTGTTTGTTTTTGCTGCATGCAGTTATTGCAATGAAAGTGTATGTTGGATGCAAATATGCCAAAACCCACACAGTCTTCTCAGTGCAGCCCTGGTATGAGTGAGGGGAGCCAGGGCCTGGGGAGGTTTCTTCACGCACTCCGGGGCTCCCTCTTCCCCAGGCTTGACCCTGAGCCAGAACAGCTCTGGGACCAGCAAGGATCCCAAGAGTCAGGGGCTGGCCAGAGAGGGGCAAGCATGAAAGCAGTAACTGCAGTGGGGTTGGGGATGAAGTCCTGAGTGCTTTCCCTCCCTGGGGCGGGCTTCCAGGAAGGGCCTACAGAGCGGTCTTCAGTAGTGGGGTCTCAGGAGCCCTCAAGACCCGTATCACTAATGGCCCCTTAACATTATATGGCTGTTTGTGACCACAGTATAGAACAAGGGTGGGGGCGGGGGAGGTTGAACCTATAAAATGACTTTTTAGAGAAAGTCTGCTGGTTTCCCAGTATACTTTAGTGTGAGGGACAAGGAGGGAGATGTCCTGGCTCTGTCTTGCTGAGCTGGGGGGTTGGGCTGAGGCTGGAACGCAGATGAACAGCTGTAACACCTCCAAGAGCCTTGAGCCCTGGGGAAGGGACATCTGGGCTTCAGTATGGGGCAGATGCATCCCCACCTCCAGCCCCACCAGGACCTGGGGGTGAAAGTGGCCTCCCCCAGGGCCCAGCAGATGCCGGTAATGGCAGAGTCCAGGGTCAGCTGTGGGAGAGGCTGTGCCTGAGCTTCTGCCAGCACTTCCCTGGCAGTGCCTCCCCTGAGACTGTTCCCAGGCACTGCTGCCTGGGGACGCCTGCCTGGCATCCTCCATGCCTTCTTTTCAGAGGAGAATTCTGACTCTGACTCTGACTGAGGGCCTGCTCGCCTGGCAACCTGAGCCACCTGGGGCTTTGGCACCTGCACCTTCCCGACACAGCTGCTGGAAGCCTGGCCGTGGACACCGTGATGGGGGGAGACTGCTGCCTGAGCCCAACATTCAAGACTGCACCCCCTGGCTTGGCACAGCTAAACCACTCCGTGCGCCAGGACATCTTGGGTACTCTACCTTCTCCCCATTTCTGTCACACAGACCTTAAGCCCTTTAACCCTGCTGCCAAGATCAAGCAGGCCACTAGCATCCAGCCTGCCACACCACAGTTGGTGCTGCAGGGTGGGGGACACCTGGGTCTCACTAATAGGCCCCGTGGTCTCTGTCTGGCACTAAGAACACCACTTCTAGGAATCTTCAGTTCCAGGAGCTAAAGCAGGGAGAAACTGACCATGACTTTACTGTCTAGGCATGGGTCTCGGCACCCACACCTGACACCTCACACCCCAGAAGCACACCTTCTTCAGGTGAGATGACTGGTCTGGGTCTAAGACTTAGAGAAGAGCTCACAGCCTGGCTGGCTAGAGCCGACAGACAGAGGGAGCCAGTCAGTGACCGTGGCTTGGCAGCTGGGCGGGCCCAGCTAAAGCCTCTCCTCTTGCTGGAGGCCAGAGTCCTCAGGACCCTGAAGACCATGTGCTTCCTTGTGGATACCAGGGCAGTTCTCTGACCACCTCCTGAGAAATGAGACAAGCCTTCTGCATCCACCTGAGGGACTTATATTTTTAATGTATCTTTGATGGGTTTTGTAGCTTTTTATAGTTGTATATATATACAAAAGCAGCTTAACAAATGGTATTTTCTGTGACCCAGGAGGCCCTGTGAATGAGCCAGAGTTCTGGGCCCATGTTTTGGGCATTTGTTACTTTATTCTATTCATGCATGTGAATCTCCTACCCTGCAAAAGCCATAATGGATTAAACCAGACTGACAACCTACTTGCAGTGTCTGATTGTAAGAGCCCTTCCGACACCCAGAGCAGTAATGTGCGGGATCGTATCACAGTTCAGCACAACCTAGTAACACACACGGGGAGAATCCCAACAGCTTTCAGTTTCAGCAACACGGCGTACATGCTTATTATACACCTGGAACTAGGGTAAGTATCTGAACACTGCCTGATTCTTTTATTGAATCCTGCAGTCAAGGAAACAGAGAAACAGTAAGTGACCAGCCCAGGGTCCTCTCATTTACACATCAGGACTGTGTCCCATGGCAGCCAGAACCTAGAGCTTTTGTGGTTTGGAAAACTAGTTGTACAAGAAACCTCAAGGCTGCAGCCTGGGAGAAGCCTGCTGAGTGTTCTGGCTCAGGAGAGATAGCAAGAGGCGAGGCCTTCTACCCTAAATGGTACATAGAGCTGAAAACATTAAATCTGAATGTCAAAAGCCCAGAGAGGCACAGGGTACAGTTTCTGTCCACCTTTCCAGCCCAGCAGAGCAGGTATGGAGGCCTCAATGCATCCTGTGGACTCTGGCTCTTCTGACTTGCACAGAGCAATGCTGTTTTAGGACCTGGGTCCATAGCCTTTGGGGGACTGGGGGCAAAGGAGGCAAGGCAGAGAAGAGACTCTAATATTTTTACATGTCCATTTATTAAACAAGAACTCCTTCATGACAATTTAATACAATATTTATTAGCGATTAGTGTTGAGAAAATTATTTCCCTCTACATACAAAAATACAGATTTAACACTATGAAAACAATCAAGACAAGTACCATGAAAAATTGGTCCTTCAAAAGAAATAAAGGGGAAGGCTGAGGGCAGTATGAGGCTGTGTCTGCTGTCAGGGACAAATCAACAGGAGCAAACACTTTGGGGTCCCCATTCCAAATGTACAGGGTCAAGCCTGAGAGCCTGCCAGAGTGGGAGGAGGCCCATGGCCCAGCAGCCACGTCAGTGAGAGGCCAGGATGGGGGCTGTGCCACGCAAACCACATGAGCCAAAGCTTGCCCAAGCCCGCCACCTTGGAATGCCCACAGCTGTGTCTCTAACTGCCAGAAGAAACAGACTTTTCAGACACAAGGTGTGGCAATTCTTAACACTGCCCTAAAATGTGCCACTAGGTAAAGTACCAATGAGTGCACCTATCGGAGAGTTAAGACTTAGCTGTCTGACTGCACTTCCTTTGTTATCACAGAATTACATGTTGACCCTTCAGAAGGACAAAAAGCCCCTACGGTTTCATGTTTCAGTATATCCATACTGTCCTTCCACAGTGGCGCAGTTAGTTTACCCGAGACTTTCCTTGACCAGACACAGCTTGGCCTGCAGGGCCGGAGCAGAGGGAGCTGCACAAATCTGCCTGTGCCTTGGCTCCATCCAGCTCCTCACGAGAGCACCTACTGCATTCAGGCCTAAACCCTGGACAGGGCCACAAGCCCACCCTGAGCATCCATAACCCTATCTGAAATCCAAGTGCTCAGTACGGCTGGAGACAGGGTGTGGTGCTCCAGGACTAAGCCGGTGCTGGAAGATGCCAGGCCAGACAACACCTTGAAGTCCCCAGGGGAACAGGGCAAGGAGCCAGGTGCAGGCTTTCCACAATTTGAGACCCAGCGAAGGGGAAGTCACCATGTGTGATAGGCTCTTCTCTCCTTTTTCAACATAGGACAACTTTTACCGTTCAAGGTGAGTGGTGGCTCTAGAAACTGAGCAAATGGCTAAACAATGCCAAATGCGATTGTACTGACTCATACTTATCTCACAGAAATATACTTTTACTCTCAGACTATTTAAATAAGCAGAAATGGTAAGGGTGAATTCAACAGAGATGAGAGTAGCCAGAGATTTTTTTGTGGTAGTTTTTGTTTGTTTTCTTTTTGAAAATACTAATTTTAAAGGGAAAACGGTCCAAACCACAAGACCAGCATTGTTGAAAGCAATATTAAAAGGACACAATCTATAACATGCTACAAAAATAGTGTTATCTGTTTTAACTAAATGTACATCTTTTTTTCCAATTCCATGATTGACGAGAGTGCTTACGTGACACACGGAAGGCACCAAAGGTGAAGTGATTATTTGTCTAAAAATATACAAAGACAGAATTGCCTACTATGGAAAAAAAAAAAAGTCAAACCTGTAATAAATAGTTTAGTATTTCTGCCATGGGTTCCTGAACCCCTACAAATTTCAACATATACAAATAATTTTAATCCCTATGATTCTCTTAGAGGGAACCATGTGAAAATCAAGTTATGAAAAGCGCTGATTTTATGCAAATAGCTCAATTCATCATGATCTGGAAACTCAGTAAGTGTACTGTGGACGAAAGGGCTAGGAGCAGGTGGCTCCTCTGTGAACCTGGGCCAACATGGGGACCGTGCCTGGCATCCTGCCCTTGCCCTTGCCCTCTCCAGCCCTGGGACCAGCCCATTCTCCTCTAATGCTTTTCTTCCTCACTTCCAAAGAGAAGGAAACAGAGTCTTGAAATTTGCAAAATCAGTTCTGGAAAAATCAGGAAAACAGAGCCAGTGAAGGGAAGCAGCCATCAGTTAGACCTCGCCAGGCCTCATGTAGGAACAGGTCTCCCAGGTGTTCTTAGGCCCTGGCCATTCCTCTGGTGCCTTTCCTGATTAAGAGAGGGTAACTTCCTACTGGATGTCAGTAGCAGCTTCCAAAGACAACTCAGATTTGATAGTTTCAGATTGTCACTGAAACCCACATAAATCATTATCAGGATTTTGTTTCATATACTCTCTTTTCAGGAACAATTATGATAAGAAACTCTAAGACTTGCCCTAACTCCCATCAAAAAAGCTGATCTAGATGGTTTCAGATGTGTTTTTAACATAAATATCAGAACCATAAAAGCTCTGATAGCTCATCAGAGTATTAACCCTTTATCAAAGTTTGTTCACCTGAATTAAAGTCTCAGCATAAAAAGTGTGAATAACAAAATAACACACTGAAATAGGTATGCTATTCAAAGGCCCGTAATCTAAACTTTATTCTAAGCAAGTTGCCAGTGTCAAGGTTGGTGGGCTTGTAGGTCATTTTTTTTCCTTTGCTGTTATGTTTATGGCATAAGAAAAACTAGAAGGAAAAAAATCCCAAAGGTTGAAAATATGTGTCCAAATGGAAAAAGGTATATTCAAGATAAAGGAAAATACAGGACCTTCTCTGTTTCAAGCCCAAAGCATACACATATGCTATTTATTGGCATGGAGAAAAGTCCAACAGAATGTTCACTTTCAGAAGAAAATTCCAGATCTAATAAACTAATGATATTTTCTTTCTAAAACAGAGGAAATATAAAAGGTTTCTAAATAGAGGAGACATAAAAGGTCAAATATTTCAAATTACTTTCCCAACCAGGCAAGTCTTATGACTTAAAAGGTATCTGCTAAGAGAAGAAATAAAAGAACTTACAGAGTCAGGAAGGTTTACGAAGTGAAAGCGTGGCCCTTTAGCTGTGTGTCCTGCCAGGGACCGAAGCTCGTCAGTCACCTGCTCAGACCCAGACTAGATGCTGGCAGCTCCCAATGCGCAGTTCTTGCCCTCAAGCTGATCTGGGAACACAACATCTCACTCTGCTATGGACAAGAATACAGGCAGGCAGTTAACTGAGCACATGTTTCCATAGCAGCCTGGGCTTGTAAACACATCTAATGCTGTCAGCAGCCTCCTCTCTTCTCCTCCTCACCTTCCACAAGCCCCTGTGTGGACTGTACCTGCCCGCTGAGCCCTCTGCCTCACTGGGCCTAGGATGGATGCTGATAAAACAGAACTGGGGAAGAGAGAAACCCTGGATACTGAAACCTCACGGCAAACCAAAAAGGTGCTTGGAGACCTCCATAAGCTAGTCCCTCGAGCTAGATGCAACTTTTTCTACTCATGAGAATCAATGAGGAGCTCTTCGGTTAGCAAGTGTGTTCCTTTTTGTACTACTTGTTCAATGTCATTATTACTCTGTAGACAAGATATAGAGAAAATGACAACCGGGTGGTGGCACGACTTCATGGTTGCTCTGTTGTGACCATGGATGGCACAGCAGAAATCTCCTGTGTCACCACTCATTTTGCCACTGTCTCCATACTCCATTTGTTAGGACAGTTTCTAAGATCGACCATAGGAAATCTGGCATAGATGGGGAATAGAACTTGGTCCCTCTCTGAGAGCACATGGATAAGTGAGGGGCTTCTTCCAAATAGTGCATGTGAATCTAAGAGAAGAGGTGAGCTTGGGCCACATAGAAGGGTTATACTCATGGCAAGCAAGAGCTCACATACACGTACAGACAAAAGATAGGGCTTTGTCTTCTCAGAGACTGTCTGTGGCTTACCGAAAGTCTGAGTCACTAAGAAAGCTTCACAAAGGCAAACAAAACTGCAAACATGAAGAAACCAGGAATGTTTACACCTGAGCCTTGAAGCTGTAGCTAGAAGGACCCAGCATAGGTTGGGGGCCAGACATACCCAGCTTGCCCACAGGGTGAACCTTTAGGCAGGAGAATAATGGCATCCCAGTGCCACCCCCTCAGGGCCTGGATGGTCCTTGCTGGTTCCCCTGCGGCTGGGCTCTGTACACCCCGACTCTTCTGCTCACTGGGCTAAGGCAGACATGGCAGTAGAAGTGAGCAGCCTACCATGTTCTGGCTTTTTTTATAGACAGTAAATCTGCCTTGGATGGCTGATTACTTTAAATCAAACGTCTCTAAAGAGAGTTTAGTCTGTAACCATGTTTGCCCTTTCTAGGGGACCACCAGGTGTGTAGGTTTTCATAATTACAGTATCTCTGTGTGAAAGGGAAAGGCTATTGCCTCCTCCTGCCTTCAGCAACATAAAGAGAGGGTAAGGTGAGTCACAGCCAATCAACCGAATCACTGCCAAAATAAACTTTCTTGGAAGGTGGCAGTGTTTGTGTCCATCAAAACCACCAGAGGTTCCACCAAATCCGGGAAGGCTTCAGCCTGCGTCTGCACAAACTCTCCAGGATGGACACAGCCCCTGTGGTTCCTTCAAGCTTTGCTCCAACTTCTGTGAAAGCCGATTCATCCCACAAAACACTGAGAAACTGAAAAACTAAGCCTCAGCCCTAAAATGCCCCAAACCTAAGTGACATTGGTCCACACTGGATCAACTAAATGCAAAAATACATTTCCTTCCATTTTCAAGGAGGTCATTTTAATGTAGACCGTCTTCTGTTTGTACACAGAGGAGAGAGAAGAAAAACGTGGTACCTTATATTCATAGATGACCATATTCCCTTCATGACTTTTCCTCACCGTCTGGACACTACACCAATCAGACTGTACAGGTCACTTCTGGTTCTAGTGGGAACTAATTAAATAGTACAAGAAAATACATTTACAAAAATCATGGGGAAGCCTCATGGCACCAAGGATATTAAATAGTTACAGGGACATAAATAATTCCAAAGAGTCTATCACTAAGATGCAAATTAACACCTAAATCTCTCTGGGCATGAGACGTCATTGCTTTTTATCATCCCTCAGCATTTATGGTCTTGATGGGCCTCAGAACTATTTCTTTCCACTGACGCATCCTTGGAAGGCCAATCAATGGTTTTCTTTCACCAGATAAGAAGTTGGTTTTATTGAAGTAACTCAGGAAAACTTGGGCAACAATCTTGCCTGAATGATATTCTTCTTTCACTCTTACTTCAAAGGTGGCTTTTATTGAGTCCAAGTAACTTGACTCCCAGCAGATTTCTGATAAAGCTCAGGGTATCCTTCCAAGTGGGCTCCATCTAATGCAAGGCTGTCTTTGTGGCCCTATTTTAAATGGAATTCTCAGAGGGCAATAAGCCCAAGTTTAATTATGTAGACATACTCAACAAATGCATAATAAATATGTAGAACTAAGAGATAAAATCCAGATGTCTTCAGCTACCCCCACATCACCACACATAACAGGTTCAAAGTCTGTAAAGTATGATTTGCTAACTCACGACATACACAAGAAGAAGGCTCTGTCAGCCTCATGCCAAGCTGTGAGCAG
>RJWT010055287.1:0-10176 GCA_004365215.1 Cuniculus paca
ACACACACACACACACACAAACGCTTATACCCATAGCATGGAGCGTCTGCTTCTTTTCCTCGCTCTGTGCCTGCCCAGTTGTGCCCTGCATTTCTGACCTTGCAGATGGGAGTCCCTTGCATCTCCTTCCTGAAGGAGGCCTACAGGTCACTTCCTCTAAACAGCACACTCTCCCCTTCGCAGCTCCACGCACCTCCGCAGAGCCACTGTGTTCGCCAATGGCTCCTTGCTGCTGACCCAGGTCCGGCCACGCAATGCAGGCGTCTATCGCTGCATTGGCCAGGGGCAGAGGGGCCCTCCTGTCGTCCTGGCAGCCACACTTCATTTGGCAGGTGGGTCCCATACTGAAGTCAGCATGTAGGGATTCAAGCTCCTCCTTTCATTCAGCTAGTGTCTTGGAGGGCGGGGAGGAAGAGGATCCTGGGGTGAGGAACAGATGGGTGACAAAGGGTGACGATAGAGGGTTTGTGGCCAGCAAGGGACTAGGCTTGCTGTGAGAGGACATCAGGTACCTCAAGAGCCTCAGTAATCAGCCCGTTTGCTTCCCACTCACGTCCCCACAGAGATTGAAGACATGCCACCCCTGGAGCCTCGGGTATTCACAGCTGGCAGTGAGGAGCGCGTGGCCTGCCTGCCCCCCCAGGGTCTCCCTGAACCCAGCGTGTGGTGGGAGCATGAAGGAGCCCGGCTGCCAGCCCACGGCAGGGTCTACCAGAAGGGCCGGGAGCTAGTGTTTGCAGTAATAGCTGAGAGTGACACTGGTGTCTATACCTGCCATGCGGCCAACCTGGCCGGTCAGCGGCAACAGGACGTCAACATCACTGTGGCCAGTAAGCACCCATTCCCTGAAGGTTGAGGGGTGCAGGAGGGGAGCCAGGCCCCAGGGTCCTTGGACTCTGTGATAGTCCTGTCTGCCCTGGCGCTTGCCGGATTCCCTCTTAGCCTGGGCCCTGCAGCTCTGAGAATGAGTTCCCCTGCTGGGATGCGCTGTGGGTGGGTGGTGGGGAGCCAGGCACAGGGCCTGGGGTGGGTGTACCACAGGAAACAGTGGCAGTCCTCATGGAAGAGGGGCCTCTGGCTGCATGGGCAGAGCATGGGGCTGGAAGTCTGGAGGCCTCCGTGTGTGCGTGGGTAGCAAGTGACCTGCCTTGCCGGGGCTTGACCTCTACATCTGTGAAGTGGAGCTGCTCATCCAGTACCTACCCTGCAGGGTCACTGGAAAGGTTTGATAGAAAATTGGCTTTTCAGAGGACCTTTTAGGATGTTTGGAGAGGAACAGGATGTCAGAGGCAAGAGCGAGGTCAGTTAGCAGGCGCCTGTAACAATCCACAGGAGCTGTCACAGGAACCTGAACCAAGGAGGTAGTGGTGGAGGGGAGAGTCGATCAGGTTCAGGGTGGAATTCAGAGCTGAAGCAGATAGGGTAGGTGTAGAACAGTGGGATTCATTGGGGTGGGGAAAACTATAGAGAGGAAGTGAAGCCTTCTTTCATTGGCTGGATAGTGGTATTTTTTTTATCCAGATAAGGAAAAAGGGTGAGCAGGTTTTGGGGAAGATTATGTATTCTCCTTTGCACATGTGAAGGTTGAATGCCTGTTAGGTATCTACTTGCAAATGCCAGGACAAGCAGATTCCAAGACGGGAGCTCATGGGAACAGATGAGGAGCCGGGATGTAGGTTTGGGAATGATCCATTCCTGTGGGATTGAAGGTCATTAGGGAGCTGGTGTGGCTTAAGTAGAATAAAAAGCTGGAGACCGAGCCTTGCACGTTTCAGTGTAATAAGAGCCTGGATATTGAAGTCTATGACTGGCATTTTAAACCCTTTCATGCATTAGCAAATCATTGTTATTTTTTGAACTTCTATTTTCCTAGCTGTACAATGAATAGATACTGCGTATGAATGAACACATACTTTGGGGGCTGACCGTGAAAGACCGTGTTGGAAAGGTGTTAGCACCTAGGGCTTCACATGAGGGCCAGTGGCTGCAGGGATCAGCCAGGCAGCCTGGGGTTTCTGAGCTTGGGCCTAGTGGGGCATTAGCACTTCTCAGTATTGGGTGTTTGGTTTTGGGACCTGTTGATCAGGCTTCCCTGCCCTTCCCTCTCCCTCTAGCTGTGCCCACATGGCTCAAGAAACCCCAGGACAGCCAGCTGGAGGAGGGCAAGCCTGGCTATTTGCATTGCCTGACCCAGGCCACCCCCAAGCCCACAGTCATCTGGTACAGGAACCAGATGCTCATCTTGGAGGTGAGTGGGGTGGTGGCTGGTGGATAGGAGGTGCCCTCCTACCGCACTGTCCTCTGCATTCGCCCCAGTGCTCTCTCCCCTGAGGCTGCCCCCAGGGAGATGGTGGGCGGGGTTCAGATGCTCAAGTTCCTATTCCTGTGTCTGTGCTGCAGGACTCCCGGTTTGAGGTCTCCAAGAACGGGACCTTGCGCATCAACAGCGTGGAGGTGTACGATGGCACGTGGTACCGCTGCGTGAGCAGCACACCCGCCGGCAGCATCGAAGCCCAGGCCCGCGTCCAAGTTCTGGGTAAGGCAGTGCGTGGCGTGGGACATGGGCAGGGAGCGAGGGGAAGGCACAGCAGGCCTGTCTCTGGCCTCTCCCACTGCCTCAGTTCTTCCTTTCCCCCTACCTGCCTGTTCTCTACTGAAACAGAAAAGCTCAAGTTCACGCCACCACCCCAGCCACTGCAGTGCATGGAGTTCGATAAGGAGGCCACAGTGCCCTGCTCAGCCACTGGCCGAGAAAAGCCCACCATCAAGTGGGTGCGGGCAGGTGGGTACCATGTGAGCACAGGGTGGGCAGGGCAGGTACCAGTCAGAGATGTGCATGTCTGAGGGCCATCTGAGTGTCCAGCACTGCTCCAGGAACTGTGAGGTAGACAGAAAATGCAGGGTTGATACACAGTCCAGGTAGGAAGCAGGAAAGAGCCAGTGCCCAGCGTCAGATTCCAGCATTGGACAACTTCAAAGACTATGCCAGGCAGGTGGCAGGTCCTTGTCCTCCTCTGCTTCTCCAACCGCAGTAACAGAGGCTCCTGCTGAAGATTTTCTTTTTTTTTTTTTTTTGGTCTTTTTGAGACAGGGTTTCACTATGCAGTTCAGGCTAGCCTTGAACTCACTTTGTAGCCCAGTCTGGCCTCAAAGTCATAGTGATCCTCTTGCCTCAGTCTCCTGAGTGCTGGGATCACAGGCAGGCACCACCACAACTGGATGACTTTTTTTTTTTAATTTAAAGAGAAAAAACCCCAGAAAAGTCCAAAAGCAGTCAAACAAACAAACAAACAAACACAACAACAAAAGCCAAACAGCAGCAGTAGCAACAACAAAAACAATAGCAATACAGGTTTTCAAAACAAGATGATAGGAATTTAATAGTGGTTGTTATATTACATATTGTTATCTTCAAAATAGTTGCTCAGGTTATGCTGAAGAATTTCGGGAGAAGAAAATGCATAATCCCACTACCCATCATGTAGATATGCCCCTTTTTCTTTGCGTCTTTTCATTTTTACATAGCAGTTTCATTGTATGTATATTTAACCTATTAAACTTTTTTTTTGGTGGTGCTGGGGATTGAACCTAGGGCTTTCACTGAGTTACAGCCCCAGTCCTTTTTATTTTTTATTTTGAGATAGGGTTTCATTAAGTAACTTAGTTGCCCAAGCTAGGCTTGAGCTTGCTGTTCTCCGACCTCAGCTTTCCAGAGAGCTGGGATTATAGGCATGCGCCACCATGCCTGGCTTACTCTATTAAATTTAATGAGTGAGACATGTTTATTTGGGGAAAAGAAAAAGAAAAATACTGTGTGTCATTAAAAATATTGCGTGTGTGTATGATGATGTCTATAACCCTAGGTCACACACACTGGGCAAGTACTCCACCACTGGGCTACATCCCCAGCCCAGAATTTATGTCATTTTATGTGCTTCCTGTTGTGGGAAGGTACCGTACTAAGGACTGAACCCAGTCTTCTCACTGAGTTACAACCCCAGCCCTTTATATTTTATTTTGAGATAGAGTCTTACTAAGTTGCCCATGCTAGGCTTAAACTTTCTAACCTCCTGCCTCAGCCTCCTAAGTGACTGAGACTACAAGCACACACCACTGTGCCCAGCTGTGTGCTTTTTTATTTGGCATAATCAAGAATTTCCCCATATTTTTCTATAGCCTGCATGAATATTGGTTTTGATGATTGTAATAATATTCCAGTGATTTGGTTCACTTTAATTTGCTTAAACATTCTTCAAATGTTGGAGCTTTGGCTTGTTAGCCACCTCTGTCCCAACCCTACCCCACCTTGTAGTGCAGGCTGGCCTTGAACTCACTGTGTAGCCCAGGCTGGCCTCAAATTTGAGGTGATCCTCCTGCCTCAGTCTCCTGAATACTGAAATTGTAGGTGTGCACCACCATGCCCAGCTGCAATAAACACCTTTAAGCCAAAGTTTAGTCTGTCTGTCTTTCTCTCTCTCTCTCTGAATTTAAGTTTATTTCCTATGGGAAAGAGTCCCAGAAATGGAATAATTATGTGTGAATGGTTATGAACATTTTTATAACCCTTGATGCTTATTGCCAAAGTGTGTTTTAAAGAGTTGGAGCAATTTTCACATTCATTTAAAAAAAAAATTCACATTCATCTCCGCAGTGGGAGTGAAGATATGGTTGTAGGTTCTAGGCTCCCTCCACTCAGATCTGGGGGACCCTCCTGAGCCATGGAACTCCAGATGGAGCCAAAGTCTGGGGTAGTGGCAAAGAGCAGGGATGGGCTAGTCCTCAGAGTGACGGATGACAGACAGCACTGTGAGTACAAGGCCAGTCCTTGGCCAGGGAGGATGTCCAGTTTGGCTGAAGTGAGATGTCACATGGGCAGTGGAAGGAGCTGAGACTGGGAGATTGGTGAAGAACAGAATGGGGATCTTCAGTAGCTGGCTCAGGAGCAGGAACCTGGCCTGTGGGCAGTCAGGAGCAGTGGTTTGTTTCTGAGTAGAGGCAAGTGGCAGAGGGTGTTGCCAGCCTCCCATGTAATTTTGGTTTATAATTTCTTTCCATCACCCTGCAGATGGGAGCAGCCTTCCAGAGTGGGTGACTGACAACGCTGGCACCCTGCACTTTGCCCGAGTGACCCGGGATGATGCTGGCAATTACACCTGCATTGCCTCAAACGGGCCGCAGGGCCAGATCCAAGCACATGTGCAGCTCACTGTGGCAGGTGCAGACCTGAAGGGCCCTGGGGCCAGGGCTAGTGGGCTGGGTTGGCAGCGTGCACCCTGCCGGCCCCTGCTCACTGTTCCCTGTCCCTCGCTGGTATCCCTGTCCAGTTTTTATCACCTTCAAGGTGGAGCCAGAGCGCACGACGGTGTACCAGGGTCACACAGCCCTGCTACGGTGCGAGGCCCAGGGTGACCCCAAGCCACTCATCCAGTGGAAGGGCAAAGACCGCATCCTAGACCCCACCAAGCTGGGACCCAGGTAGGACCTGCTCTCCCGGACACCTTGACTCTCTGTAGTCCTGGGGAACTGGTGGGATGGCAGCGCTGTGGCATTTCTCCCTGCAGGATGCACATCTTCCAGAACGGCTCCCTGGTGATCCACGACGTGGCCCCTGAGGATTCAGGCCGCTATACTTGCATTGCAGGCAACAGCTGCAACATCAAGCACACGGAGGCCCCGCTCTATGTTGTGGGTATGGCTGGGGCACTGCACAGGAAGTTGGGGGCCAGGGTTCTTTCTCATCTTGCACCTGTCGGCCTCCTGTCCCTAGAGGCATTATCACGTTCCTGGTAGAGACATAATTCAGCTGTGTTGCCTTTTCCATACCATTGCACAGCCTTCAGTTCCTTGCTTGGAGCTGGGCTTTCATTTGTTTTATGTTCCCAGGCTTCAAGGGGATGTTGAGTGGGAAGGGGTGTCTGCTTCCTCCCAGGCTTCCCGCAGCATCCACACAGACCCCTGGGTGGGTGGAAAGGGTCAGGTCAGGGTGCAGCAGGACACGAACAGGAGAATGTGTCAGGTAGCAAAGTGTGTACCACCACACCTGGCCAGGTGTTTTTTATATGTCTCGCCTCTCCTGAGTTTTGATACACAGCTGACTTGTCACCAGGCTCATCTTCAGAGTCTTCCTACCACCTTGGTGGGACACCTGCTGGCCCTGATTAAAGCCAGTGAAGGTAGTGACCTCTTTGGCTTGGTTGGGCCAACCATCATCTAAGGTTGTCATGTGTACAGGGTGGGGAGCTTTAAAAGAGAAGTGAGGTCATGGTGGCACATGCCTGTAATCCCAGTACTCAGGAGGCCACGGCAGGAGGATCACCAAGGGTTCAAGGCCAGCCTAGGCTACATAGAGTTCAAGACCAACCTGAACTACATAGTGAGACCATGTCTCAAAAAAAAAAGAACCAAAAATGACTAAGATGTTAAATTAAAAAAAGAAGAAAAGTCAGGCCTGGTTTCCTCAGCAGCCCCTACCCAGACACATCTGTGTGTCCCCTAGATAAGCCAATGCTGGAGGACCCAGAGGGTCCCGGCAGCCCACCCCCCTACAAGATGATCCAAACTATCGGACTCTCTGTGGGTGCTGCTGTGGCCTACATCATTGCTGTGCTGGGCCTCATGTTCTACTGCAAGAAGCGCTGCAAAGCCAAGCGACTGCAGAAGCAGCCTGAGGGTGAGGAGCCGGAGATGGAGTGCCTCAACGGTGAGCATGAGCGTCCCTCAGGTAGGGTTGGAGTGGATTGGTGATGGTTGGGTAAAGAATGGGTGCTGAGCGTCCTTCTGCTGCCATGGAGGACAGTGCAGTGCTGCAAGGAAGTGAATAGTTGGGTTGGGAGCTGGTGTTGCCCCACTCCTCACTGGGAGCATGGAGTTGACCCGTTGCCAGGGCCTTGGCTTGTGAGCAACCTGGCCCAAGACTTCCTCATTGGAGCCTCTGGACCAGTGGCCTGATTGTCTGCCTTCTCCCAGCACTGAACCATAGACGTGATCATATGATATGATCAAAATATACAGTGAATGTCTAAATAAAAATGTGTTACAGTAAAAGACACATTGCTGTAAATCCCCTTTAGACTCTTACCTCTCACTTTGAACACATCCCACTGTTCTTGCCACTTCCAAAAGTCCTCTTTCATGAGAGTCTCTAGTTGGACTGTTGTGGCTGCTTCCATGTCCTGAATAGATTCAAAATATTTATGGTACTTTCTGTCAAATAAAAACATGATGGTGGGCTGGAGATTTAGTTCAGTGGCTCAAGCACTTGCCTGGTAAGAGCGAGGTTGTGAGTTCGATCCCCGGTACCAAAAAAAATATAAAAACAAAAAACATGATGATATGTCCTCATTTACCTTATTCACTAGATCTGGCACCCACTGTGTCCCTGTTTCAGGTGGGCCTCTGCAGAATGGGCAGCCCTCGGCAGAGATCCAAGAGGAAGTGGCCTTGACCAGTTTGGGCTCTGGCCCTGGAGCCACCAACAAGCGCCACAGCACGAGTGATAAGATGCACTTCCCACGATCCAGCCTGCAGCCCATTACCACACTGGGTACGTTGTTCTGGCTACCACTGCTGCCTCACCCTGTGTTGCCCACCCTGTCTTGAGGCTGTAGGTGGGCCTGGCAATCCTGGAACCTAGCACATCAGAGATAGCAGGAACACAGGTGGAGGTCTTCTCTGGGGTGTCCCCTGTGCATTAGACCCCCGCCAAAGATCCTGTCATTCCTGTACCTTCCCTATAGTATTAGTTTCTTGATGTTTTCATTCAGTTGATTCTTTCTGATACTGAAGATTGAACCTTTAGACTGAGCTACATCCCCAGCTTTTTTTCTTTATTTTTTCTTTTAGATAGGGTCTTACCTAGTGGCTAAATTGCCCAGAGTGAGCTTGAACTTGCCTCAGCCTCCAGTGTGCTAGGGGTATAGGCTTGTACAATCTTGCCTGGCAAAGTCGATTCTTTTCTTAAAATTAGGTTTGTTCTAGGAAAAAGATGTGAGAAATTATGAGTTTGCTCTAGCTGAATTTTTTCCTGACGTGCATTAAACATGTACCTATTGCTAGATATGGTGGTACATGCTTATAACTTCAGCTACATAGGAGGGTGAGACAGGAGAATCATGAGTTCAAGGCCAGTCTACACAATTTAGTGGGACCCTATTTCAGAATAAAAAAATACAAAGGGCTAGAGATGTTCAGTGCAACTGGGTTCAATCTCTAGGACTGAAAAAAAATGTACTTATTAAACATGAGTCACCAGAAATTCTCATGCATGCCACCTTTTGGAAAATGCTGGCTATTATATAATTTAACCATTTTATTTTACCTTTCTTTTTCTTGGTACTGTCGATTGCACCTAGTACCTTTGTACTGAGCTGCCTCCTAGCCCTTTTTTTATTATTTATTTATTTATTTATTTATTTTTTTTGCGGCACCGGGGATTGAACTCATGACCTTGCGCTTGCCAGGCAGGCGCTTAGACCACTGAGCTAGATCCCCAACCCTGGTGTTTTTGAGACAGGGCCTCACTATGCTATTCAGGCTGGCCTTGAGCTCACTTAGTAGCCCAGGCTGGTCTCGAACTCACAATGATCGGCCTGTCTCAGCCTCCCAAGTGCTGGGATTACAGGCGTGAGCCACCACGCCCGGCTTATTTATTTATTTATTTTTTTGGTACTGGGAATCAAACTCAGGGTTTCCTGTGTGCCAGGCAGGTGCTGTACTGCTGAGCTACATCCCTGGCCCTTTCTTTTTTATTTTGAGATAGAGACTTGATAAGTCACCAGGTTGCCTAGGCTGGGCTCAAACTTTGAATCTTCCTGCCTCAGCCTCTGAATGCTGGAATTACAGGCATGTGCCACCACACCTGGTTCATTTTAGTCTGGAAGTCACAGAAACCTGGGGAGGGAGGTATTACACAGCAGAACCAGGGCTGTTTCCCACCAGGTTGTGGGGGGAGGGACACCAAAGATCCAAGGTAGGCCCCTCTTCCAAGACAGTAGCCTCTGGCTTGGGTGCAGGCCACTGGCTGACAGCCGGGTTGTCCCCCAGGAAAGAGCGAGTTTGGTGAGGTGTTCCTGGCCAAGGCTCAGGGCCTGGAGGAGGGCGTGGCTGAGACCCTGGTGCTGGTGAAGAGCCTGCAGAGCAAAGACGAGCAGCAGCAGCTGGACTTCCGCAGGGAGTTGGAGATGTTCGGGAAGCTGAACCATGCCAATGTGGTGCGGCTGCTGGGGCTGTGCCGAGAGGCTGAGCCCCACTACATGGTGCTGGAGTACGTGGACCTGGTAGGCAGAGGGACAAGGACCTTGGGTCTTGGGCAGGGACACCAAGGAGGTCTCAGTGCTGGTACCCTCAGAGCTGCCCAGCTACCTGTCCTTTCCACACCCCGTACTTCCCATCCGTGCCCAGTCTTGGCCCTAAGTCCTTCTGGGACTCCGGACTGCATCTGGTTGCCCTTGGGTTCTCTTCCTGGCTGCTCTCTCCAGTTCAGTTTTCTCTCCCCTGGGCTTGGTACCACTTCTAGATAAACCGATCGGAACCCTGCCCTCTTCTCCAGGTCCTCTCACGGTGAGCATGCTTACACTGCCTCAGACTCCTCCTCTTGCCAGGTTGTCATTCCCAGGGCTGCACCCCCTTCTTCATCCCCTGTGCTCTTGGTCCCTGAATCATTGCTGTCATATCCCCTAGTTTGAGTGGGCCAGATAGAAGTCATTCTGTTTGTTGCTGGAGCCTCTGGTTCCTTTCTTACGGGATTCTAAGCTCCTGGAGGCCAGAGTTTCATTCTCGGGATCCCTGAGAACAGGGTTGGGAGCTGTGTCTTCCTCCTGGTTGACCGAGGACAGAGGCTTTGTCAGGATGAAGGGACAGTTCTCTTCTGACTGAGAGAACCTGGAGCAGGGCTTTCCACTGGCCATGTCCTCTGTGGGGTCTGGGCTGTGGGCAAAGTCATGTTCCACATGCCTCCTGGGCTCGAACATCAGCTAGGTTATATGCTTGGAGCCCACCAGGGTGCTGGCCTCTTCTCTTAGGGAGACCTCAAGCAGTTCCTGCGGATTTCTAAGAGCAAGGATGAAAAACTGAAGTCACAACCCCTCAGCACCAAGCAGAAGGTAAGGATAAGTGGAAGGGACGATAAGGTCCACAAGGGTGGGCCAGGAGCCAAAGTGCCATGCATTCCCCACTCTC
>RJWT010055288.1:0-10179 GCA_004365215.1 Cuniculus paca
TTTTTGAGGAATTTTCACACTGATTGCCATAGTAGTCGTACAAGTTCATAGTCCCACTGACAATTTGAAAAGGTTCCTTTTTTCCCCACAACCTCACTGGCATTTGTTGCTTTCTGTGTTCTTGATGGAATACTGAGGTAAGGTGGAATCTCAAGGTAGTTTTGCTTTGCATCTTCCTAGTGCCTGAAGATGATGAACATTTTTTTCATGTGATTATTGGCCATTTGTGCTTCTTCTTTTGAAGTGTCTAGTCAGTTCAAAGCAGAGCATGACAAACTGCTGAGCATAGGGAGAATGTTGGCTACTCACTTACGTAGGTCACAATAAGCAATTGAAGCTTTATAATAGCTATAGCTGGGGGCCGGGGATTTAGCTCAGTGCCTCAAGCTCTTGCCTGGTTAACTCAAGGTTGTGAGTTCAATCTCCAGTACCTAAATAAATAAATAAATAAATAAATAAATAAATAAATATAGCTGTGTTACTTCACTTCTGACAAATACACTGGTTACTAGCACATGAGCTATGATTAACCCACAGCCATACTCAATTGCTTTGGTGGAGGTGAGCAGGCCCCAAGTGCAATGCTGGATACAAGAGATGCAAAATGAATCAGGTGTGCTCGGGCCCAGGTCAGACGCTTGGCATTGGAGGAACTTAATGTGACTCAATGTAGGACAAGGGTGGGCTGGCTGTGAGGCTCAAGAATGGCCTGAGAACAGATTACAAAATCTCTGACTGAGGAGTTCAAATTTGGTTCCTTAGAAACCAATGCAGACATCTAGCAGAGAAGCAGCATATCAAGTTTCTTTGAGGAAGCACAAGCACACTCAGATAATATATTAGAGTACCCTCGATCTCTTTTGCTTTCTTTGTCTGTCTGTCTCTCTGTCTCTCTGTCTCTCTGTTCTCTCTGTCTGTCCCCCCTCCCCCTCCCTCTTCCCCTATAAACCCTATTTTGTTCTCCCAGACTTGGTTTTTCAAGGTCAAGAGGAATAACTTTAAAATGATGGAGCAATAGCCAACTCAGTGGCCACCAATGCTGTCTTTCTGAAAGGCAATTTGTCAGGGTGTTTTAGATGCCTTAAAATATGCATAGTCTTTCACCCTAGAAATTCCACTTTAGGAATCTATCCTGAGGAAATCATGAAAACTGTGCAAAATATTTACCTGCAAGAAAGCTCATTTTCAGTATCATTTGTAGAAATGAAAAGATTAAAACCCTAAGTATCCGATAATAATTAATTTACTAAGTAAATTCAAACATAAGGACTTACTATGCCACATTATTAACATGCAGAAGTTTAGTAAACAATACACAGTGTGTGATACATTTTTACAGTATTTATACAGATATATATATAAGCATAAGCACTCATCTCTCTGTTATATGTGTCCTTTTGTCCCTGCTATGTTTTCTGGTAAGTTATCCTATGGAGTTAATGAAGGGTAGTACTGAAATATATAAAAATGTGTATGTGTGCATACATAGACCAACACCTAGGCACAGAAAGTAGTATGGAAGTGTGTACACCAAGATACTAGTGCTTGTTCTAGGTGAAGGGATTGTGATATGTTCTTTTCTTTCTTTAGCTTTTTTTGTCCCTCAAATTTTCAGATCTTTCTAACAGAAGTATTTATAATGAGAAAATGTTAATTACAAATAATAAAGGTAAAGAGAAATAATCCCCAATAATTTATCCCAACAGAATTATATGAAGTTTCTGATCATGCTACTTCTTAATCACTAGAGGAAGATAGGCTAAGCTACACTCCAAGTGTCGTCAGTTTTGCTTACATTTCAATACATTTCATATGTGACACCTGCTGAATTTAATATATATGGACTTGCCAATATCTGTTCAGCTGCTTCCCAAGTGAAACAGAACTATGAAGAAAATGTTACTGAATGATCCTTTTCCTCAAATTACAGTTAGCCCATCCAAGATAAATGATACATATGAAAGAGAAACTAGGAGTAATTTGAGGCCACTCATGTAAAAGTGCTAAATCATGAGGGAGAGCTGCTGAGGGGTACAGAGCTTCAGAGAAGGAAAAGATAATCACATGTTGAAGGGTCAGGAAGATCTTCACACACAAAACAGCAAGGGTGGGGGCAGGGCGGGGAGGGGCAGAGGCAGGGATCGGGAAGCTGCAGCCTGGAAGGCAGGAGTGAGGGGGGTGAGTTTCAGAGAAAGTAAGAGGCCCCACTTGGCTTAAGCACTGAGTTCTCACTGAAAGCCTCAGATAGTGAGGACAATTTCGGGAGGATTTTAAATGCTGGAGTCAAGAATTTGAACAATGATGTCCTCATTTAGAAAAAAAAACAGCTTTCAGTTGATCTAAACAAAGAGATGGGTAGGGTTAAAATATCAACTAGGAATAAGATGATAACTCAAGCATTAATCATCTAAAAACTACCTGAAATAGCAAATAGAAGCAAAAATTTAATAAGGTCATTTAAACAAGCCCCCAAACCTACTTTAAAATGTGCTTTTGGGAAAGGGGTAATGGAAATCCTTTCGGCAGAAAGCAAGCTTCACGAATCCCAAGGAAATGGCAGGAGATAAATGGGCTCAGGAAAAGAGACGCTCAGGCTAATAAATGGTAGCCAAGAAATTCAGACGAAACCCTGAGTACAGAAAGCTTGTTTCAGTCCCCAAAGTGGGAGCTCTACAATGAGTGAAATTCATTATCTTAAACTTTTGGCTATGATGTGTAATTGTTAACCTCTGCTGTTTTGGTTCAAGGCTCCCTTCACTAAAATATATTGTTTGCCGTCAAAGCTGATGTGGATTAGAAGCTGAGCATGTGCCCTCCCTTTTAGGTTATATTAATATACTAAAATCGATAACATGCCATAGCTTTCAGAAGTAGTAATAAAACACCCTAAAATATTCCCAGAATATGCCTATAAATTATTTGTTCAATGTACTTATGTTAAAAAGGTTGTCAGTTACAATGCTCTAGAAGACTCTAAAATTACAAGCCATCGTATTTGTATTTGATAAAGCTCTTGCAGTTCTGGGGTCAGAGGGAGTTATGCTATAGGGAAAAAATCATTATTTTTTCTAATAAATAAATTACTTGCCCATATTTCATGTATCACTCAGGCCAGCCAGTATTGAAAGCTTAAATAATAAATAACAAATAGCTCCATTCATTTATTAATCATGATATATCACTTGTGTGAGTGCATATGTGTGTGTGCACGTGTGTATATATGTGCATGTGTGTATGTGTGTCTTAAGGAAGAGTTTTCTTTTAGTCTTTTGTGACAGAATAAACAGAGGTCATCAGAACTAGTACCAAAAGTCATTCTTCTAGGCTCGTTAACATTTTACCAAATTAAGGAAATCATCTAGTGCTAAACAGATCTTCCCACCTGACCAGCACCTTATTCTGAGGACTACACTGCGGTAACATTCTTGAAAGACAGAAATATCTAATGGATTTAACCTGAGATTCACTAAAGGGCTCCCTCTCCATACAATTAACTTTTCTCCCCCTTTGGTGGTACTGGGGAATGAACCCAGGGCCTTCATACTGAGCTACATTTTCAGTCGTTTTTTTAATTTGTTTGAGACAAGGTCTTGCTAAATTGCTAAATTACTGTGGTAGATTAACTAATGGTCAACTTATAACACCCAGCTGAACTGAATCAGCATGGTGCTGGATGAGGAAGGCCCACCTGGGGGCTGTTGCCAACAGCATAAAAGAAAAACTGGAAGAGAAGATGGTGTGCTGTTGACTCTCCTGGAGAAGCTTGTCATGCCAATTTTCCAGATACGAACTCAGCTGTTCTCATCATAAGAGCTCAGGACCTCACTGTTGCTGATGATAGCTGTGGTTCTTTTGTGGGGAGCTCTCGTCCTTACCTTGAGCATCACTTCCTGGCTCCAGTGCAGATTTCTCAGCCTGCAGACACAGATCCTTCATTCTTGTGGTGTAGACTTTGTAGCTTCCGCCACTGACCTTTGGGGCTTCCTGATGCAAATCCTTGATATAGACTTGCATGAGACATTGTCATGGGCTCTAGCCCTCCAACTGGACTCATGGAGGTCATTGCCATGGATTCTAGGTCTTCATCTGGATTTGTGCAGGACATTGCTGTGGGATCCAGACCCTCAGCTGGATTCTTTGGGTCTCTAGTGTGTGGACAGATTTCCTGCAGTCTTTTGCATTTGACTTTTGGATGACTATTATAAAATAATGTTATAAATTATGTGTCCTGCATAAAATTGTTTCCCCTGCAAACCCTAACTACAACAGTTACCCGGGCTGGGCTCAAATTTGCAATTGTCTAGGCTCAGCCCAGGATTTCAGGCTTGCACCCCATGGTGACATATAATGAATTCTTCTCCGTGGAACACCAAGCCAGGTAAGATTTCTAGATGGAAAAGAAGATAATCATGCTCTTTAAAAACCCCTCTCCTTCTATTTAGCAAAAGAAGGAAGGAGGTAAACCATGTCTGTTTTGGAAAAGTTTCTATCACCATGAGTCCTGGTTAATTAACTGATCCCACTACTATACCAGCCTCTACTGTATTGCCACACAGTAATTTTCACCATTACTTACAGTGTCTCCCCTACTTGAAACAGAAGGGACAAGTTGACCAAGGATACCCATTCCTACAAAAAGTCAGCTAAGAAATATACTCTGTTCTACAAGGAATATCCGGACCAAGGAAACAGCTGGAGCTTGCAATGAGTTACTGTTGGCACTAGGCCAGAGCAAAAGCAGTGAATCCTGACACAGATGGGTCCTCCCTGTCCTTCCCTTCTCCACATACCTAGGGCAAACACAGGGCTCGACAGTTCTGAGGACACACATATATTTAAAAGGACATAAGTCTCAGGACTACTTTTTCATCATAAATTGCATAGTTCTTCCTACATTACTTAGCTCCAGGGTAAAGGATCTTTCACCTCTAAAAATACATGTGAAAAATCTGCCTGCTCCACTGACCTCACTAATTGGGCCTTGGAATGTTGAGTGGAAGAGTCAAGTTCTGCCCATTGGTCAGGGCCTGTTCCTGCCTCCTTCGCGCCCTGGGTAAATCGCTCCTCTTTCTTTGGTCTCTTCTTTATGTGACCCTCACCACCAAGCAGCAACACAGAGCAGGGCACAGCAGGCATCCACACCATGAGCTCTGTTTAAAGAACAGGGTCAGCTCCTTGCTGTGAACAGATTTTCCTCTGTGGTAGCAGGTTCATGTTTATCTTTCAAGTTCCAGCAACAAACTCCGGATTGCCAACATGTGCTGCACAGCTGCTGCGGTGCCTGATTTATGAACAAATCTGCATATAATTGTGTTGGGTTTTTCCCCCCTTGGTCAATTTTTTTCTTTAAATAAAATGGCTTAGTCCAGGCTGCATAAAGCCCCAATTCTAAAGTCATATAATTTTATGGACAAGGGGTGGGACAGAATTGTGGGGAGTTCTTTTGTAAGGCACCTGAACTCATTAAAATCCTAAATTCCATAATTTTACACTAACATGTGCTACAACTGAACAGCCTAATTGCTTAAAGTCTTTATGAGAACCACAAATGGAGCAGGAAAACCAAGGAACAGGTGGGAAGGCCACACTTTGGTTTGCAGCCAAGCCCTGTCAAGAGATGGTGACCCAAAGAGAACTGGATGACTTGGTGTTGTCAGAGACCTGAGTCTCCATGAAAGTCTGAATGCGGCCATGGTAGTCATGGCATGTATTAAAAAGAAGAGATTCCTAAAACCAGACATACTCTTGTGGTGATCATATAGTTTTTTGTGTTGTTGCTAACAATCTTATTTCTTGCTATGTATTAATAGATTCCTAGACAAAATTAAAGATCAAAGCTTACAACCTCCCAAATAAAAGTGATTTGGATACCAAGGAATAAAGTTTCTTTTTTAGCCCCTCATGACAGGATCTGGCACTATGACAGTCACAGGAAAGGCCCTTACTGCCTATTCCACAGAAGGTGAAAACAGGTGATTTACAGATAATTGGCCTTTCATTCTTTTGGTCGATCATCTTGCTTTCCTCACAAAGGAAGTTCGTCCTTTTCAAAGGAGGTTCTATAATTTCATGATTGTGGCAAACAGTCTAGAAATACACAGTAAGATTACCAGCATATTTTCTTTCCTTAATACTAATTAAAAGCCAGACTAGGACAATCAAGCCCTAGTTGTCAGAAATCATTCTCAAGATGGACCACTATGCTATGTGTCTTCATCACTGAAAATGATTATCCTTCCAGGGTAATTCATTCAAAACTCAAGAAGCCTTGCTCCTACAAATTGAGGGTACCTGGGTTAGATCATAAGCTGAGACAACTGTAAGATAGGAGACCAAGTTGATGAGACCCAGAAATCTACTAAATTGAGGGGCTGAAAGAGATCAAAATATAAGGTAAGTCAGAAAGTTGTATCAATCAGCATTCTTGTGGCTGAACACAATACCAGACACTCACAATTTAAAGAAGAGATTTAATTTGGCTCACAGTTTCAGAAGATTCAGTGTATGGTCATCAGGCTCCATGGTAGAAATCTCTTGGCAGAAGGCAGGGTGGAGCAAATCTGCTTAGTACATGGCAACTGGGAAATAGAGAATAGTGCCAGAGAGGGATGGGCAAGGGGCTATGTATAGTACCTAGGGCCATGCCTTTATGACCCACCCAGACACACCCAGGAGCTTGCTTTATTAATCTGGTAGGTTTTTTTTTTAATCCAATGAAGCTGACATATCAGAATTAATGGTCACAAAAAGCCATATAGGTTAGCAATGAAAGCCATGAGTGAAAGTTATTCAGAACATAACACAAAGTCTAATAAAAGCCAAATGTTAATATTGAAGAAAGATGATAGACAAATGGATGGTAGAGTGAAGAGAAGTTAATTATAACAGTTGATGAATCTAAACTCAAGAATAAGAGTTCTATAGGTAGGAATGATAAAGGGATAACCTCAGGTCCCTCAAAGGCGTGATGAGAAGAGGCTGAGACTATTGCTAATGAGTACTGTTCCCTAGCTAAGGGACAATGATGACTTACCAGATATCTGGTAAGGACTAGAATTATAGATAAGCCCTCATTTTCCAAGGGAGCTTTCTAGAAATGGCTCCAAGATCTGGCAAAAACTTTCAGCTATTCAAGAATATTTATAACCAGTACCAGCTTCTTCAGAAATAAGCAGAAAGATCTCCCTTTCTCTGAACCAGAGGGATGTCTATTTAATCCTCTGCAAAGGTCTGGTATCTCATATCAAGAATGTGATGTTTTGCAGTAGAACTCACTGAAAAAATGGAGGCCAGAAGGATGTTTTTAGGAGAAAAGAGGTCTGTTATGGGGACCAGTTATTAAAGAATGGATTTGATGTAGGGGAAAGAAAGGTAGACAAAGAGTCCAGTTTTCAACTTTGGTAATTCCAAAATTAAGCCTGAAATACCAAATTGGACAATTTTTTTTTTTGTTCAGCTCCACTTCCATTTTTTCTCTCATCACTGTTCTTAGAATCTGTTTCCAGGTACCTTTCCTCACTAAGTATCCAACATTCCTCATCATTGAGGAGCTCACAACTATGTACATACTTGCCATGAAATATTTTGCAAGCATTGTGTCATCCAACCCTAACGACAACCTGCTGAGGTAGACACCATAATTATTCTCATTGAGCAGATAAGGAAACTGAGACTCAAAAAGTACATCTGATCACAGTTCACTTCGTTGATGCTAGTATTTCACAGCTGGTCCTCTGTTGTCCTTGCGTGTACTTCTTCCTCATAGATCGTCTAGGTCCAATAGCTGAGGTTTTCTCTTTAGCCTGCCAGGTTTCTATTACCTAGCTGTTCTCTTATGTTCCAAAAAATGGTAATGAGTATAAAAGTACTTCATAAATCCATAACAACCCAGACGAATGTGAAGTCTTTTTTGGAAGCATGAATTTCTGTTTCTGTCTGGTTTCTCACTTTTACTTTCCCTGTTTCCTAAATTTCACCTGAAATTCAGACTCCCTTCCAGGCTAGCCCCATGCATTCACAATATACCCTGAAGCTCAGTCCTAGTTCCTTTCAAATTTAGAAATGACCCGAGGTCACTGCTGTGCGGCACTCAGGGGTGACTGTGCTGCCTTGCTGATAAAAATCTTTATGAAACACCCTTCCTCCCAGGACCCTATGGTTCTTCTTTTGTCCCTGTGTCCTTTCCAATGATTTCCATTGCTCTTCAAATTGGTCTCACATCTATCCTTTAAAACTTGAAATAACCTTTCCTATCATTTACTTCACCAATAAACATTCCTACTGAGTCCTAGGAAAACAGCCACCTGTTTGAGCAGTTACCATATTACTGGCACTGCACTAAGCAACTTACATTTTATTATCTCATTTAATCCTCACAAATTATCTCTGTGATATATACAGAAATATAATCTCCATTTGGTAGATGGTACAACCAAGGTCATGAATATACCCCACATGGCACATGCTCAGAGCCCAAGCCAAAATTTAAATCAGATCTTATGTGTTTCCAAAGAGTTATACTCTTAGCTAGTGTGCTGTACTCCACACTACAAGGAATCATTATTCCTGACTTTATTCTCTGAAATGAAGGAAGGTTTTCCAATTCTTACAGATTTACCAGGCATCTCCTATAAATTTTGGACTCCGGACTCCCAAGTCAAGCATATTCCCAGTGGAAAACTACATACGAACAGCCTGTGCCGACTTTTGTGCCACCTGGTGACTTGATTTAATGTCCTACAAAAGAACAGGTAAAATCCCATGCACATTCCAATGCAGTAACTGTCAGAGATTACAGAATGAAAGGATCTTATATATCTGAAAGATAGGAGTGCACCAAATCGATCTGCATAAAGAGGTCACACTGTTGTGGTTTTCGTTTTGCTTTGTGTTACTATTCGGTCAACAGGGTTCATCTACTTCCTGGATAAACTCAATAATTATACCCCAAATAGCTCCCTTTCAAGACTTTTGTGCACCTTTCACTACTTCTGTCCCCCAGTGGATTCCCTTTAAATAGCAGTTTAACAAAATCCACTCGTGTTAGAGTGGTGATTCACAGCATTTGCATTTCTGAGTTTGCATCAACTCAACTAACACTTGGGTAGGTGTTTTCCAGTCTGCTCAGAGGAAAACCCCTGCTCCATCAGTGTTTTTAACTTCACTAAGCCTCAGTTTCCCTCACCATCACAAGTATCTAATGAAATAATATGAGTAAAACATCTGGCCAAGTTCCTGGCTAGACCTGTGGTTTCCAGACTTTAGCACACATCCAAAACACGTGAAGGACAGGTTAAAGCACCAATGGTTGAGCCCTACCACTAAACTTTCTGGTTCAGTAGAGTTGGCATGAGGCCTGGGGTTAACAAATCCCCAAGTGGTCCCGAAGTTCCTGGTTCTGAGGCTTCATTCTGCACTCGGACCACTGGAGTAGAAAACTGACATAATTTATCAACCAAGTTAAGCACACATGAGACTGACGGAGCGCCGGTAAAAATTATAATTCATGTAAGCCAGGAGCCCCCAGGGGAAGTCAGGACAGGTGACCACTTCCCTATGATCCTCCTGTCTCTGTGGCTGGAGCCTTATGTCTGCCTACTCAGGAGAGTACAGAAATTACTTACCCAACAAAGACTGGCTTCCATAGGTAGATGAGAGGAACACCCAGATGCTAAACCAAAATGAAACACAAAATGAAGTGTGTGTGCACCTGCACGTGCATGTATGTGTGTGTGTGTGCATGTGGGTGTGCATGTGTGTGTGTGTAAAGTAAGCCAAGGGTTAGGCAAAAGTGGTAATGGTCAGAAGACTTGCACTTTCATCATGGCTAAAGGGAAACAATAGAGGAAATTAAAAGTTAGAGAAGGGAGAATAGAGAAGAAATGCATCTCTTCCTGGCCTGAAGTGGCCCCAGAGCTCAGGATGGAGCTTCCATGTCGGGGCCAGTCACTGGGTTAGCTTATTTGTGTCTCTGTTCATAAAGATCCCTAGAAGCAGGAAGGGGAAAGTCTCAACAAGGTCAGGATCCTGTCATTCGTAGATATATATTCCCCATCTTTTAACTCAAAAAAGGAATGCAGAAGTAGAAAGAGGAAGGGATGGAGGAGTTAGTGAAGAGTACACAAAAGTCTGCTATGTTTTCCATAGGAAAACAATTTTCATGCTGTATTCCAGACATCA